>BKZX01030479.1:8049-23304 GCA_014362285.1 Fagus crenata | reverse complement strand
TTAGGTTGATATTTGGGTAACAGAGAGAAAAGAGGAAGGATAAATATGAAGGAGGATTTAGGTTGGGTGAGGTGGAATTTCATGAGAAGAGAGAATCTGATGTAGCGTTATTTGGAGGAGGGAACAAATCTTTTCTCTGCTTCGAGTTTTAATTTATATATATTATAGATTATAGATTATAAATAATAGATGTGGTTCTATGTTTTATAACAGAATTATAACAATTTGTGTACAAAAAATAGTTAAAACGTGGGATTTTATTTTATTCATAATTATTGAATATGTTTTATTTGTCACTAAAATGTTATAATTTGTATTTGATTTAAATAGATTTGTCCATGTCTCCAATTATCATCTATGTTCACTACAACGGATAAATAACTAACGGTCATGAAAGAGTTCAATATCAAGGGGAGCATGCGAAAACAAATATTATTCAATTAAAATACAGAATTGCGAAATTTAGTAAACTAAAGAAGAAAATATATAGTGCCCTGGAATTGGATTATCATTTGCATGTCATGACTATTACTTATCAGTGTGTCATCATATAATCCTTTCCAACATTGCAAAGTTCATACTCTTTTTCATAACATGCGATGATGGAGTTAATACAATGTTTAATATAAACGATGTTTAGCCTCAACTTGCAGTTATTGAGTTATATATAGTTGTGAAGCCTTTAATACAACATGATGATGAATATTTTTAACAAAGATTGTCGATGTCGGATTATCATAATCTTAGCCCCCTATAGCACCGTTTTCACAAGATAAAAGCACCAGCAAAGGAATGTGGCCCCAACAGTTGACATGAGTATATTCCGTATGAACAAAGCCATTAGATGAAGAGGTTTTAATGAATGATCAAGGAGTCCAAGATGATCATCTTGATGATGCATGAGTTCATGGAGAGGATTGTAAGCAAGTTGAGACATCATCTTGATGTTGATGATCACTATGAAGATTAAGATATTGAGATAGCCATTAGTGGTGGCAGTGTTGATGGTCATTTTGATCAAGATGATGACGATGATAATGCACTGGGGGATAATCATGGTGATCAATAACACTTCACGCCTAGCTATCGTATCATGGAAGCCCCATCACCGTCATTTATTGCAAACACATGGGACAACATTACAGTTCCATCAAATGAGAAGGTAACATGTGTATTCGTTTGGAATAGATGGATGGAGTTGAGGAAAGGAATTTTTTCAACAACAAAGATGAATTGCAATTTGCAGTAAGGGTGTACTCCATAGGCAAGAACCAGAGTTAGAGTGAGTGAGTCAAGCATGATGAAATAGGCAATTTATTGCCTTAAGTGTGAATGGTACTGGGCACGCAAGCGTAGAAAGAAAGAATTTTAAGAGATCACAATATACAATAGTCCTCACACATGTACAAGTAGTAGTGTTTCTAAATATAGTAAGCTGATGAATTCAAGTTTTATTAAACGAAAAATTCAGCAATTCACCAAAGAGTTACCCTACTACCAAATTAAAGCTTTTAACTGCACATGTGAAAGCGTGTATGAAGGAAAAATATTTCTTAAGATAAGATATGAGATGTGAAACAGAAAGCATTGACAATATATATAGGGATTGAGAAAAGTCTTATGAGGAGTTACCAAAGTTCCTGTTTGCAGTACAAGATAAGAATTTGAATACACAAGTGGTATACCAAAACCGTCATACTAACCATGCAGGTACTGATTTTTTCACCGTGTTTTTTGGGTGTATAGTTTTTGCATTACAGGATTCCAACATTGTAGGTCAATTATCAGCAATGATCGAACGCATCTTTATGGAAGATATGAAGGGAAGTTGTTTGTAGAGAAATGCTAACCAGATCCGTAAATTCATTGAGACAATGGAGGGCATTAGAAGATACATTGAGGAAGCTCGCATAGAGCTAGATAAGTTCACGGCGGAACTTTGGGCACTGACCCATGATAAGGGACGAAGATATGGGGCAATGACCACTAATTTTCTTGAGTCCTTCAACGGTGCATTGAAAGGTGCGCAGAGCCTATCCATAACTGCAATGGTCTCATATACTTTTTTCGAACTTGTGAGTTGTTTTGATGATCGGTGTTCCCAAAATCAAACTTAGCTAGATGCTGGTCAAGTATTTAGTAAATATGCTACGAATAAGTTGGAGAAGAATCAGGAAAGGCAACCAAGCTTGGGGTAAGGAGGTATGATTGTCATTCGGGTAATTTTGATGTTCAAACACATGTTAATCCTTTCAATGCGAATAGGGGCAACCACATACAAGTTGTGAACTTGATTGAGAAAAACTGCATTTGTGGGAAATGGAATTTGTATAAGATTCCTTGTTCACGTGCTATCATAGCTTATAATAGTGTGAGCGTTGACATGCTACAGTTTGTTGACCCATTTTATAGACTGATTGAACGACTAGCCTGTTATGACCACTCTTTTATATCGATACTTGAACGTGGGACACGACAAATATATTCTTGTAAAATTTGGTTTGATATTCTATATATATAATTGCAGTTTTTTGTTTTTAATAGGCCACACCAAAAGCCAATTTGTCAGATGAAGATATCAAGGCTCTTACCAAGCGAACACAAGAGGGAGGAACAGAAGTTATGGAAGCAAAGGCTGGAAAGGGATCTGCAACATTGTCAATGGCGTAAGTCTCAATTGATACCTATCCATTTGTATTTTCTGTAGATATGTGGTTATTCTGGACTAACTTCCCATGTTTCTTGTAGCTATGCTGGAGCCATATTTGCTGATGTTTGCCTGAAGGGACTTAATGGGGTTCCAGATGTAGTGGAATGTTCATATGTGCAATCAAACATCACCGAGCTTCCTTTCTTTGCTTCGCAGGTGATTAACCTGAACTCATTTATATATTTTTATAGGTCTCAACTTTGCTTATATCTATGCACACTTGTCATCAGTTTTTTTTTAATTACTAATGAGCTTTGGCTTAAATGACACTTCCCCTCCTCTACAAGGACGGATGGAGGGTGAGGTTGTGGGTTCAAAACCCATTTTCAAAAAAAAAAACTTATGTTACATGTTAGGGCAATTGATAGTACTGTGCATTGCTGATTACTACTGCTTTGGTCAAAGTTTTGACTTGAAACAGCTTCATTTTACTTGAGAATATTTCGAAGGCCACCATTTCTAAAGTACATTTCAACTTTTTGTGTGCATTGAGCTGCTGCTTGTTGTCTCGTTATCACTATTTCTTTTTGATAAGTTACACGCCCACCCAATGGGGTTAGAGCCAGAGCCCATTGGCTTGGGGTTGAAATGTATATATATATATATATATTACTCAGTATTGAATATAGTAGTGGAATAATGTCATTGGTTTCATATATGTTATTATGTTTTGCACCTTTTTGTTGAGTCATGAATCATCCTCGTATTTTTGATCAGATGTTACTCAGTAACATCTATCTGATGCAGGGGAACACATTTAATTTATTTATTATTTCCAGTTAAGTGAAATCTTTTCTCTTGATGTCTTTGAAAATGAATTCACATGTGTTGGCGTGAGTTGTCATTAGAATCAATTTGCAAGATTATAGGGATGAGTTTTGAATGTAAATCCCCTGTTTCAAGGGTCACCCGTTATTCTAGCTATAACAGTTGTATATCCTAGAATAGGTTCCAATTATCTTCTATATATGTGTATTCCCATCTCTGTAAAGATTATGGAAAAAAAGTAATATACAATTTTACCAAAAGTTGTCATGGTATCAGAGCAAAATCGATCCGAGGCTCTCTGTTATCCTTAACGTTTGATCAATTTTTTTTGGTTTCTTCTCATCGACATAAATGGAGGATACCAGTGACTTTGACAACTCTGGTGGACTCCAAACCAACACCATCCTCACAGAATTAACTACCCGAATGACAGAAGCTTTTACCAAAGCTCAGACCCCGCCGCAGACCACCGAGAATTCCGCTGCACCGATTGGCATCAAGTTGGACGGCACCAACTATGCCCTCTGGTCCCAAGTTGTCGAGATGTACATCTCTGGCAAAGACAAGTTGGGATATATCAATGGAGACTTTCTTGAACCTCATTCAACGTCTGCATCCTTCCGGAAATGGCGCACAGACAACGCCATTGTCAAGGGCTGGTTGATTAATTCCATGGACCCTTCGTTGATTGGGAATTTTATTCGGTTTCCCACAGCAAAGCAAGTCTGGGACTCCATTGCAACTACATACTTTGATGGCAGTGATACTTCACAAGTCTATGACCTCCGACGTCGTGTAACCCGTCTGCGACAAGCTGGAGGTTCTCTTGAAAAATATTACAACGACCTCCAAGGTTTGTGGCGTGAGATCGATTTTCGTCGTCAGAATCCGATGGAGTGTCCTACCGATATTAAAAACTATAACCATCTTCTGCAGGAAGACCGAGTGTACGTCTTCTTAGATGGGCTTGACGATCAACTAGACAAGATTCGGGGTGATGTGTTGCAGATGCGTCCATTTCCTACCATCGAACAAGCTTACGCCCATGTTCGCCGAGAAGCAATCTGACAAACTGTTATGATCACTGGCGGAACCAATGACACCCCAAGGGCAGTTTTGGCTTCTAAGGGTTTCAAAGCAGGAAAGTCAGCCTCTTCCTCTACCGGATTTCTTTCACTGGGCAGTGGGAAATTCAGGGCATCCTCCAAGCCACAAACGCCATCTGATGGCACCAAGTGTACTCACTGTGGAAATATGAAGCATACCCGAGAGACTTGTTTCAAGCTACACGGGTATCCCGACTGGTGGAACGAACTTCAAGCTCGGAAACGCCGTGACGCCATGGGAACTGATGGAGGGACGGGGAAGGCTGCCATAGCTACTGCTGAGTCATCTCTTTCCCTTACACCACATGTCGAACCTTCCCAGGGAGTGTTATCTCTTTCAGATTCAGGTAATTCTGGTGCTGCTTTATTTAGTTCTCATCGAGATGCTGACAGTGATACTTGGCTACTTGACTCTGGGGCTACCGATCACATGACGTTTGACGCTAACGATTTCTTGCACACTTCTCCACTGCGACGCACTAGCATTGCAAATGCCAATGGAGTTGTTTCTTTGGTCACTGGGGCTGGCACTGTGACTCTGTCACCTTCTCTCACATTATCTAATACTTTATTGGTTCCCTCCCTATCTCATAAGTTACTCTCTGTCAGCCAAGTAACAACAGACTTAAATTGTATTGTGCTCATTTATCCTACCTTTTGTCTTCTTCAGGATATTCTCAGCAAGGAGATCATTGGGCGTGGTACTAAGAGGGGGGGATTATACTGCATGGATGATTTCAGTGTAGGCCGAGCACATCACATGCATCATCCGAATGGTACCAAGAAGAGACAGATTTGGCTTTTACATCGTCAGTTGGGACATCCGTCATTTAGTTATATGCAACATTTGTTTCCTGATTTGTTTACACATATATCAACTGTTGACTTTAAGTGTGATACTTGCATCCTTGCTAAAAGTCATAGAGTTACTTATCCATTGAGTATGAATAAAAGTGAGGTTCCATTTGCTTTAATTCATTCTGATGTATGGGGCCCCTCTCCTGTTTCTACTGCATCTGGTAATCGCTGGTTTGTCATATTTATTAATGATTGTACTCGCATGACTTGGTTATACCTGTTGAAACATAAAGATGAAGTATTGAGTGTGTTCAAATCATTTCATGTAATGGTTCAAACTCAATTTTCAGCTAAGATACAGACTCTCCGATCTGATAATGGTGGTGAATATGTTAACCGGGGGTTTCATGATTATGTCCAACACCATGGAGTTCTTCATGAAACCTCTTGCCCACAGACTCCTCAGCAAAATGGTGTTGCTGAGCGGAAAAATCGACATATACTTGAAACTGCTCGTGCTCTTTTACTTGGAGCTTATGTACCCAACCGACACTGGGGTGATGCTGTTGCTACAGCCGTGCACCTCCTCAACTGTATGCCATCCAAAGTCTTGGGTTTTAAGACACCCCTACAGGCCCTTTCAACTTATGTGTCCTTACCCACAGTGTTGATGATTCCTCCCTGGATCTTTGGATGTGTAGCCTTTGTACATCTCCATAAGAACCAACGCACTAAACTTGATCCCTGTTCTGTTCGGTGTCTTTTTTTGGGGTATGCCTTACATCAAAAAGGGTACCGCTGCTGTGATCCGACCACCAAGCGCACCTATGTAACTATGGATGACACATTTTTGGAATCCGACACATTCTACTCTCCCTCGGTATCCAACTCTTCTCTTCAGGGGGAGATCCAAGATGAAGAGCAGAATTGGTTAAGATTTGACTGGCAGGGGTTCAATGACACAGATATGGTGGTCAATAGGGAACTTGATGAAACTCCGAATGTATCTCCAGAGGATGACATAACTCTAAGAGCAACATCTACACCACCTGAAGCTGAACCAGAATCCCCCCACTCCTTAGTACCTGAAGAGCCATCTCCTGAGAATATCCATGAGGTAAACTCTCCCATTGCATCTCCGACTAATAATGATATGGATACTTCTGCTGGCTATATCTTACCTTTCAGGGATAATCGTGGAAAGCCACCAAATAGGTACTCTCCAGAATTTGAGGAACGAAGGTCAAAGTATCCAATTGCCAACTATGTATCCATGAAGAGACTATCTGAACCCCTCAAAACATTTGCGCATGAACTTTCGTCATGCCATGTTCCCGCTAGTGTTCAGGAAGCTCTAACAGATCCTAAGTGGACCCAGGCTATAAAGGAAGAAATGGAGGCATTACTAAAGAACAAAACATGGGCTCTTGTTCCGTTGCCTGAAGGGAAAAAGACAGTGGGATGCAAATGGGTGTTCTCCATCAAACACAAGGCAGATGGATCGATCGAACGGTATAAAGCAAGGTTGGTGGCAAAGGGTTATACGCAGACATATGGCGTGGACTATCAGGAAACTTTCTCACCAGTGGCCAAGTTGAATACAGTTAGAGTCTTGCTATCTCTAGCAACAAATCTTGATTGGCCACTACACCAGTTTGATGTAAAGAACGCATTCCTTCATGGTGATCTTGAGGAGGAAGTGTATATGGATATTCCACCAGGCTACACAGAAACCTCAAAGATTGAAGCTGTGTGCAAATTACAACGAGCATTGTATGGACTGAAGCAATCACCTCGAGCATGGTTTGGGCGATTTAGCTTGGCAATGAAGAAATATGGCTTTCAACAAAGCAATTCAGACCATACGCTCTTTCTAAAGCATCAACTGGGCAAGGTAACGGCTTTGATAATCTATGTAGATGACATGATTATTACAGGGGATGATCCAGAAGAAATTTTGAGACTCCAGAAGCAGTTGGCAACTGAATTTGAGATGAAAAATTTGGGAGGTCTTAAATATTTTCTGGGAATTGAAGTGGCTAGATCAAAGCAAGGTATATTTCTCTCCCAACGAAAATATATACTTGATCTACTATCTGAGGTGGGATTACTGGAGTGTAAGCCTGCAGACACACCAATAGTTCAAAACCACAGACTTGGAGAATATCCAAACCAAGTGCCAACAGACAAAGAAAGGTACCAGAGGTTGGTTGGGAAACTTATTTATCTCTCACATACTCGCCCAGATATTGCTTATGCTATAAGCATAGTAAGTCAATTCATGCATTGTCCTAGTGAGGATCACATGGATGCAGTGATCAGGATTCTTCGATACTTAAAATCATCTCCTGGAAAAGGACTTATGGTTTCAAAGAATAATCATCTAAGAGTTGAAGGATATACTGATGCAGATTGGGCAGGGAATATCTTGGATAGAAAATCCACTTCAGGTTACTTCATGTTTGTTGGCGGAAATCTGGTTACATGGAGAAGTAAGAAACAAAAAGTAGTGGCATTATCAAGTGCTGAAGCTAAGTTCCGTGGAATGGCTAAGGGTCTTTGTGAGCTCCTCTGGCTAAGGAGACTATTGACGGAAATTGGCTTTGCTCCTAGCTCCGAGATGGATCTGTTCTGTGACAATAAGGCAGCTATTGATATTTCTCACAACCCTGTCCAGCATGATCGCACAAAACATGTGGAGGTAGATCGACATTTCATCAAACAAAACCTTGAAGACAAGATAATTCGTTTTCCTTTCGTGAAGTCTGAAGACCAGTTAGCGGATATACTTACAAAGGCAGTATGCAGCAAGAACTTCTACAACTCTCTTGACAAGTTGGGCATAAGAGATTTGTATGCACCAACTTGAGGGGGAGTGTTGGCGTGAGTTGTCATTAGAATCAATTTGCGAGATTATAGGGATGAGTTTTGAATGTAAATCCCCTGTTTCAAGGGTCACCCGTTATTCTAGCTATAACAGTTGTATATCCTAGAATAGGTTCCAATTATCTTCTATATATGTGTATTCCCATCTCTGTAAAGATTATGGAAAAAAAGTAATATACAATTTTACCAAAAGTTGTCATGTTCACGTTATGGCCAGTCTAGTTTCATATCTTGGCCAGTTGAAACTAGAAACAGCACAAGTATGTATAGGGCCTATAGGCTCTATGGTCATTAGTACTAAAACATCTTTTTACCTATTTTGCAGGTGAGGCTTGGAAAGAATGGTGTGGAGGAGGTTCTGGGGCTGGGCTCTCTCTCTGACTATGAAAAAGAAAACTTGGAAAGCCTGAAACCCGAACTCAAGTCATCTATTGAGAAGGGATTCAAGTATGTCAACCAAAGTTAGTTGACTATATTATTTGTGGCTGGAGTGTTATGTTCTCACTCCATGAGAAAATCAACAAAGTTTTGCTTTTGTCAACTTTACAAGTGTTGTATTTGTTGCTGCAAGTGGCTCCGGTTTTACTCTTTTGGTAGGCTTTTATAAAGCAAAGATTCCATCAATAATTCCCAGTGAACATGTTAAGGGAGGGATAGCTGTGAACTTTATGCAATTAGGTGGGGATGATTTATTCATCTTACATAATTATTGATTACTGATGCCACTTGCATGGACTAATTTTATCTGTAGATTGTCACCTGTTCTTGGTTTACAGATTATGTTGAAAATGCTTGGGTGCTGGCTTGGACCTATCACGTACTGGAATAAGAATCTGTGAGATGAACAAATCTGTTCTCATCTACACGAAAAGTGAAATACAAAACTGATTTTTTTTAACCAAAAAGAATTTCCGGCGGTGCTTTCCCAAACGTCAACAAAAAAGCTGGAACTAAGTGCCATATTAGGAAATTATCTTTTATAATATAATAGAATGGTGATTTGCATCCTCTGATTCATAGACATTCGCCCGGGCAGGTTGCAGAATGATGCAAATGGGGGTACAACAAAATACATAGAATTTTTCACAGTATAATTCACACTCAGCTCAATTGGACCAACCGTTTCGGTGAAAAAATGGGTGCACCATTTGGTGCCTACAGACTTTTCCACCAAATAAACAAGGAGTTATGAATAATAAAAAATATAACTTCAATGGTTTGGTCTAGTGGTTTCTAAGGGTTCATGAGATCTATGCGGTAATGGATTTGGAACCTGTAACCAACATTTTGGGACTACTTCCAAAGTAGTTTGGAGTCCTTTATGTAATATGCGAATAGTTAGAAATTCAAAGAAATTTGGATACCCTCGTTTTTAGAAAAATAAAATATATAAATGAAATATTATTTTCTATTCCTTATTACCAAAAAGGAGATATGAAGGGATCTGTCTTAATTATAATTATTAAGGGGTGATGTTATGACGCCTTAAAACCATATGTTAGTCCTAGACTAATCATAAGACTACAAGTACATGAGTTTACAATAACTTAAGGTGAAAGCTTGAGTTTGTAAAGTCTTGAATGTATGTGACCAATCTGGAAGTGTGTAACATAGATGATGGTGGTAGCGAACAACCACATTTTATGATTATGGCTGACACCAATTGCTGGAAACTATGTCAATAGATGGAAGTATTGTGTGTTGGATAGTATTGCTAGTGTTTGTGAGACATGTGGTTCACAGAATACGTATACCCTCAAAAGGCTTAGGAATGGTCATGGTCACAGGGTGATTCGAGATGTTGGCGCATACGAGCGCATATGGTCCTATGATGGCTCATGGGCTTACATGAAGTTGGAGATGTGGCAGGTGGACCTGAGTGAGATGTTATAGGTGTTTGGTGGCTAATGTGGCAACTATGTTGAAGTGGCAGCAAAGATGTGGCACACTAGCGTCTGGTTGACATGGCAATATCCTTTGTCGACACGTGACATGTTGATGTGGCTGGCTGCAAGGTTAAGGCTGATGTGGCATCACCTTATGAGGCCATGTCAGTGCTGTTTTTATGGCATCTATTGCACCATCTATCTAGTTAACTTGGAAAACTTTGTACAACTCGGTCCTTGGGAGGACACTATGGATTGCAAGCTACTATGGCTTGGATCTCATGGTTGTGGCAACAATGAGAACCATGAGAGGAGGATAGAAACGTGGGAAGGACATGAGGCCATTGTGTTAGGTGCACATGAACACCATGTTCCAACCCACACCAAAGCAAGGCTCAATTGATGAGCTTGCTGGACACGTATAGAAGACTACTTCTATTAGAAGTAGGAAACTTGTGTTCTATTAGAAATAGAACAAGTGAGGTGGCACTATTCACATAAGAGCATGATTCATTAAGTGTGGAGGTCAAGTAATTCTATAAGAAATAGAAGACTTAAGTGGTTGATATCCTATTACAATTGGAAGTGTACTAGTGTAGTGTGTTAATAGGAAGTTGTGTTCTATTAGAAATAGAACAACTCAGCCGGTTAAAGTATTGCTATATAAGCAATATGTGTGTGATTCAAAAAGGTGTGTTGCATCAAGTGAAAAAGGTGCAAGGTTTGCTGCAATTGAGAATTGCGAAGAAGCAGTGAGTGTGTGTGAGAGTAAAGAAAAAACTAAGAAATTTTTCTTTAGCCGTGAGACATACACAAAGGGATATGGAGTTTTCTCTAGAGAATTGGTTGAATGTTAATTCCTAGAGAGAATATTATTGTATTTGGTGAGAACCTCAAGTTAGACATAAACTTGAGAAGAACTATTGTAATTGAATTTTATAATAGTAGATTTATTCGGAGTTTGTCACGTCGTTTTTCCCTTCAAGTAGAAAGGGTTTTCCACGTAAATATTTGTGTCTTGTATATTTTATATTTTCGCATCCTACAGGTTTTAGGAATAAGGTTTTATTTCCAACACATTGCAGGTCGTGCATGATGTCAAAGTTAAGGATGATGGATATGGTGAGTTGGCGAGCCCCGATTGGGGTGAACCGAGGGTTGTATTTGGTGTGATGCTGCCTTATGAGTAGATGGGATGAGAATGAGAGCAAAGTCATCCTTCACTGTTGCTGTGATGATGTAGATTGATGAACTACATCCATCTTGCCTTGGCTTAGGTGATGTTGGATGTGGTGGTGGAAGGTCTTACCAGGATTTGAGATTAAGCGTGCGATAAAAGAAGCTTCAGATGCTTGAGTAATCTGTAAAGGATGGTACTGTGGCTTGAGTATGGATTCCAATTTTTATTTATTTATTTTTGGAATAGGCATCATGAGGGTTTAGATGGTGTAATTGTGAAGGCTCACCTGAGGCTTGGTTTGGATAGACAGATTGAAAAAAAGTTGATGTACTAAAGAACCCTAGTCTGATGGATCCTAGTATGATCCTAAGGTTAGTTTGTTTGCTCTACAAGTATATGAACCTACAATAAGTTTGGACACTCTTGGGACATAATATCTTTGTAACAGATTTTACATACAATAATTAATGCTAGCCAATCCAATATACATCAAAACGATATAGAAAAAAAAAAAAAAACAAAAACGTTTTTTAAAAACAAAACATTAATGCTAGCCAATTCAATATACATAAAAACGATCACTTTCCACACCAAAAGAGAAAAGAAAAGGAAAGCTTAAAAAAAAAAGTTGAAAAGAGCACAATATAAAAAAACGAGTATACATATTTATGCGATCCATGGAAGACATCTGGCCAAATTAACCCGCCTTTCTTCTTACCTGTTGCCTCATTCTGAAGGTCTTCATTAACCAATCATGATTCCTTGCAGTCACAATGTGCCCAATTGTCCCTCCAACAACTAGTCCAAATCCATACCCAATCACAACAATTTTCCAACCAAATTGGAGTGGAGAACACAAATCTTGACTTGAGCTTGGAGGAGGAGATAGTAAAGCATCCGTGTTCTCACATTTCTTTGTCAATGGGTTTCCACACAACCCCGAATTTCCTTTAAATGAACTGCTTTGAAATGTATCAAATTGTTTTCCATGTGGTATAGGTCCCACAAGATTGTTATGAGATACATTGAAGGATTCCAAGAAAGTAAGTTGCGTTAGTTGTTGTGGGATCTCCCCTAAAAGCTTGTTTTGAGAAAGATCCAATGATTCCAACTTTGCAAGTATTCCTAAACATGGTGGGATGCAGCCAGTGAGAATGTTATTGGAAAGATTGAGCAAACGAATGCCTGTTAAATTTCCAATGGATTCTGAGATATCTCCTGCAAATTGATTACTTGAGAAATCAACAGCTGTGAAAAATTCTTGGACCTTACTATAAACTGTGTCAACTCCTTTGTTTGTCATTATCATTGAGTAACTATACTCAAGATTCGATGTGAAAATAATATATTTGCTTTGTAAAAAGAAAGATGAGTATACTTGAATATATGTCAAGTGTTCTGCACGATCAAATCTCAAAGAACTTGAATTTTGAAAAATTTTTAAGGCCAACCTTCCAGTAAAACAATTGTATGAGAGGTCAATGATTTGCAAGTTGGGAAACATATAATTCGCATTAGGAGTCCGTATTGGGCCGTAGAATTTGTTGGACCGCAAAATGAGAACCTTCAAATTTGGAAGATTTTCTAACCAAGAGGGGAAAGTATCATTGAATTGGTTATTACTAAGATCAAGGGCCTTCAGCATTGTACACTTGGCCAAAGATCTTGGTAACCACCCTTGAAATTTGTTTTGGCTGAAGTTAATCACCATTAATTTGCTTCCTTTTGTCCAAGTTTGTGGGATGCTTCCTTCAAATTTGTTCCTCCGTAGATCCAATATCAACAAAGAATCCCCAAAGTTGTGTGAGCATTGAGGAAGTGAACCACTTAAGTTGTTATTTGACAAATCAAGGACCTCAAGAGAACTCATGTTACAAATCAACTCCGGAATTTTTCCAGAGAATGAATTGTTTGATACAAGATATTGCAAGGTGGAGAATGATGGAATTGGAAGCGATCCTTGGGGCTTGTTAGAACGAAGGTCTAAAATGGCCAAACGGGTCCATGGAAGAGGAATTGGATGTTGGCCAAGGCTAGTAAGAAAGTTGTCAGAAAGGTTGATATACTCTAGACTTTCTTTACTCACGTTCCAAAACCATCCTGGTACTTGACCATGAAAGTTGTTGTCGCCTAGGTCTAGCCACTGCAATTCATCTTGGTTTGCTAGGAAATCTGGAAACTGGCTCAAGTTGCACGAACACAACCCTAATTCTTGAAACTTTTGAAGAGTTGTATTGCCATTGGTTTCACTAATAAGTAATGAAATTCCATTATTAGATAGATGCAAGGTAGTTAATTTTTTGAGCTGAACAAACTTGTCGAACTCCACTATGCCACTAAAGTTGTTCCTGCTAAGATCAAGAAATTCAAGATTCTTAAGGTTATTGATTGAGCTTGGAATTTGGCCAGCAAGATTGTTGCCCGCAAGTTCCAAGACAGTTAATTGTGTGAGGTTCGTAAGCCCAAAAGGGATCTGACCACTAACTAAATTATAATATAGATAAAGGGAAGTCAATTGTGTCAGATTTGCGAGCTCAAAAGGGATTGGACCAGTCAAATTATTACCAGCAAGGTCTAGAAAAGAAAGTTGGATGAGGTTTCCAAAGGAAGATGGAATGGACCCAGAAAAATTACAATTCCACGTATCAATTTTAGTCAGAGAGCCAAGGTTTCCCATTGAAGCAGGTAGCTTACCAGAGAAACTTGTGTCTGCAAGCAACATTTCCTCAAGGGGACTACTCTGTCGAAAGTCAGGCAAATAGCCGGTGAGACCTTTATTGCACTGCACATCAAGAACTCGCAAATTTGGAAGCTTAAAGATGCCTATTGGAAATTCCCCATACAATCCGCAATCAGGGAGATGGAGGAACTTTAAAGAAGACAAATTTGCCAAGATATTGTTGGGAAAGTGCCTCAAATTCCTATGTTGATTAGGAAAACTAATTGAGTTTCCTTAGTGAAGAAGGAAAACTAATTAGGTAATTTCTTGGTTTGCTTGATGTGGAAGAAAAGGTGAGTCCTTGGTGTGGAAGGAAAGACTATTCCTTGGTGTGGAAGAAAATGTGAGTCCTTGGTGTGAAAGGAAAGACTATTCCTTGGTGTGCAAGGAAAGTCTATTCCTTATTAAAGAATTAATGTATTCCTTGCCCACTAAGTAATAGAATTGAAGTCTTATAAATAGACTATCTTACCAAGTATTTGGAGGCCTGGGAGCCCTAGGGGGCTCTCCCCTATAGAGAGAGAGTGCGGCTACAAGGAGGCCTGGGAGCCCTAGGGGGCTCTCCCCTAAGAGAGAGAGTGCGGCTACAAGGAGGCTTGGTGTGCCCTAGGGGGTTCTCCCCTATAGAGAGAGAGTGCGGTTGCAAGGAGGCTTGGAGCCCTAGGGGGCCATCCCCTATAGGGAGAGAAGAAGAAAGAGCACTATGAGAAGAGTGTAGCTTGAAGGAGGCTTTGGCCCAAAGGTTCCTCCCCTATAGAGAGATGAAAGAGTACTACGTGAAGAGTGCAAGTTGAAGAAGGCTTTGGCCTAGGATTCCTCCCTGCGGGGAGAAGCGAAAGATTTGGGTATTCTCTGAGGTTTATGGGTTAGCGCACAAATCAAGGAGAATTTGTGACGCTTGTATTAATGCAGAGAAGTATCACAGATATATTTGGGGTTTCCTCTAGAGAGTTTGTTGAGTGTTAATTCCTAGAGAGGGTATTATTGTATTTGGTGAGTACCTCAGGTTAGGCATTAACTTGAGAAGAACTATTGTAATTGCGTATTATAATAGTGGATTTATTCGGAGTTTGTCCCGTGGTTTTTTCCCTTCAAGTTGAAAGGGTTTTTCCACGTAAATCTTTGTGTTCTTGTGTGTGATTGTGCTTGTTATTTATTTCCGCATCCCACAGGTTTTAGGAATAAGGTTTTTATTCCCAACA
>BKZX01030469.1:0-11777 GCA_014362285.1 Fagus crenata | reverse complement strand
GTTGCATTTGAATGCAGCAAAGTCAAACCCTGCCAGGATATTGAGCTTAAGGAAATTAACCTAGCCTACCAAGGTGCTGATGGGCCTGTGGCTTCCTCTTGTTCTAATGTCAAAGGTGTTGCTTCTGGTGAACAAAAACCCCCCTCTTGCGTATAGAGCACTCCTGCTTCCAGCACACCTTTAGTTGAAATCAAGACAAATTCAAGTTTAATAATCCAACACTACTTAACCAACATTTTTGTGAAACTTTTGTTTAGTATGTGATGTACTCCATTTTGTATTTGTAAGTGCTCTTGAAGTTTAAGGCTCTAGAGCCTCTGTATAATATGGAGCAAAAACATGGCTTAATAATGCTCTCTATCCATGTAATAATATCTTAAAAAGAAAATTTGTACCGACTTCTCTTAAGATTTTCATAATAATACTTGTGTACATGCCCATTTTTTGACTAAATAATTGTTTGGGCCCCCAACAAAATATTTGGGCTTAATAAATTAACCCAATAAGCCCAACCCATTTAAACCCCCAAACAACATTAATTTACTTGGGCATATTTTAAAGTGCTCTAGCACTATTCCAAAAAGCCCACAACCCAAAAATAAATAAATACATATATATATGGCCCAACTAAAATGCCATAAACAATATCCAAAGAGCCACCTGGGCCCATTGCAAGGGAATCTCGGCACTGTTCACAAGCCCAAAGAAAACCCATATGAAGCCCATAACCCAATGTGTGCTTATTATACAATCATTTGGCCCAAATCTTATTAAAATAAATCAAGGGAAACAGCTGGAGCCCAAATGGCAACCAGCCCCGAAATCTAAATGGTTGAATACAGCCAACCCGTGGGCCCCATGAAGTCTGAAGAAAAACTGACAGAGCATGGGCTATATATCTGCTGTGGAGCCCACGTTATGTCCTATTACACTAAAAGAGAAGAAATGCAACAGCTCCCATCTTCTCCAACGTGACAAGAGCCATTGAAATACCATTTTCAAATTATTCAAACACCACCAGCTCAGTCCAGCTCAACACTCCACCGGAAATCATAAATTCTGGTACTATTCACGCAGCAGACTTGTGCACAACAGCTCAAGGACCACTGGCAGCAACCAAAACATGCTGGAAATAAAGAAGTATGGTGGAAAACCAATGGCCATGTTCAGTCCAGTCCCAAAAGGACTCAGGGAGTAGCTCCCACGGCCCAGACCCGTGAGGAAGCTACTCTCCTTATGTTGAATCTGACTTGAGGAGTGTGGTTTGGTGGAGGGGAGTTAGTTCCAAGACTTAGGTAACCATGGACTGTTGTCATTAGGTCTGCTGGGAGACACAGTGACTAGTTTATGGAAACCAAGTCACAAGAGACATGCATAAACCCAACTTTACACTAAAAACCCACTAACTAAACAGTGGACACCTCTGACAAAACCATTTCAGAGGGAAAGAAGGCCTTACCCTGCCAATGGGGAAGGACCATCATCATTTTCAGCCAACTAAACACTCTCTTTGACTAACACATGTCATGGAGGGTTAATTTGGAGAATAAACAAGATTAAGGGAAGCCAAAATCTCGTTTTTAGGCAACCCTAATCACTTATATATATAGGACTGATTGCATTGTTAAGGCATCAGATCCACCAGCCCCATACAGAACCACCCAAAAAACCAGAACAGGAAGAATACTTCCAAAAACTCAAGAAATTACCACAACAAAGATCCAAGGAGAAAAGGCCCTTGAAAGGGGTTTCCTGAGATCTTTCCCAACTCAGAAACACTGATCAAAAACCCAAAAATACATTCCCGTCTGAAAAGATTGGAATTCATAACTTAACATCTTTCTCCCAGAAAAAGCTCTCCTGGCAGATGCCTGGGCAGAAATCCTGAAATATCTCTATAAGGACCACAATGGTTCTTTCTCATTGATTTTAACTCCATAAAAAGCCCAAACACAATTCTCTCTTACCCTTATGCATGTCTCACTGGGACTGACTCTCTCCCAACAAGTCAACCCTCTTTTCAGTCTCAACAAGTGCATTATTTATCAGAGGCCTTGCAGCAGATGTCAACAGGGATATGCAGAACGTACGTTTTAATCATTTTCCGCTGAGGATATTCTGTTTCAAGCCTGACCCAATCAAGGAACAGTGAGAGGCTCGGCCCAACAACTGATTCCTGGATTTCTTATTAATAACACCGTTTTGATAAGTTCTCTCATCCTTGTCCTCATCTTATTTGGGTTCTTAAAGCATGGGAAGTATGTGAATTGGTACTTTTGTGTTAAAATCATTATGCTTTGAGCTTAGATTCAGTTAAGGAACAGCAAGTGGCTCGGCCCAATGACTGTCCTTTAAAATCTCTTGTCGGTTACAATATTTGTATGAGCTTTTAGCCCTTATCCATATTTATTTGGGCTTTATTGTCTTGGCTCTTTTAAAATACTTTTTGGAAGTATCCCATTAGCCCTTGGGCTGAATTTATGGCCCTCGGTTGAGTTTTGGGTTCGGCTACCCCTTTTTTTTTTCTATATTGAAGCCCACGTCGTGATCGCCCTCGGCACGCCACGTGGCAACATAGCAAAAACACCCCTCACAACTTGTTATCCCTCTCGTTTGGAATTGAACCCTTATCTCCTTTAAAATACGAACTATTTACTCTAGCCTCCCATAGAGTAGTTTAGGTTGAATGTTGGGTGTTTTGCAGGGGAATGATTATTTTGCGTTTTAGGTGTTGGTTTGCTATTTGTATGTGATATTTTATTTTTTCTTGACTTAGTTTATATGTTGGTTGTTCTTAGCAGGCCAAGGCGTGACCCATGAATTTATTTTATTTACATTTACATTTTGTTAACAATGAATAGGCGTTAGTTTTATTTTTCTTCTAATAATTTATATATAATTATCATTCTTAAATGGTAAGTAGAAGATATCGTTATAATCTCCACATTGGTTGTTGGTAATTTGGCACAAATCAAAGAAAGCCAACTATCATAACAAAATAAGACCTTTTATGGTATTCATTTGTGTTAAGTCCCTGTCCATGAGGGGATAAGTATAGAGACTTCCTTGTTGGTTACTTATCATAAAAAAAAGAGACTTCCTTGTTGGTTTTGGAATCCCACATTGATTAGATTAGTAAATGAGATGCAAAAATTCCTATTAAGAGTAGTAATCCCAGTTTGATTAAAAAATAATGACAAATAAAAAGTAGAGAGGTGTGATAATCCCTATAAATAGAGTTAGTTGCATAGATGTTAATTTCTTGTTTGTGTGAATGTGATTCCACTTGCTCAACTTCCAACAATTTCGTTACAGGTTTCTCTCCTTGAGATTTTCTTTCTTTTTGCCCCACACTCCTCCCCTTACTTCTACAAATCCCACTTGGGTTACAGAAATGAATCCTATTGACACTTAATTTGACGTAAAGACTGAACTACAATCCCAAAGCACTTGAAAAATGAAAACCTAAAATATAGTTTGTCAATAAAAACTACCTAGATCAACTAACATGTGCTGAACATCCTGGTTCACAAGTTCAAATTCCTCGTTTGTCCACTGTTATTTAAATGGATGAATCTTTCATCCAGTGAAAACTCATCTGTACTAGTTGCTGCATGGCCTCAATGCAATCTACTCTAAAAACAAGCTTTGGAGTTTAAAACAGGAGAGGCGACCAGGTGGTGAGTTTTGAATAACTTCAGCCTGAAAATGTCATGCTATGAGTAGCGGTAATCACAAGATATTCAGTCTAAATTCATACATAACTACATTGACACTGGTACATAGTCACAGTAACGGAAGATCCTGATAACGACCCTGAATACCTATCAAATTATGAAAGAAGCTATACCACTAACCTTTTGGGTGCATCCAAAGCATCATAGTATATATCAATCAGCTGCAGTATGTTTGCTTTCACACGATCTTTCTCTTCAATACAATCATTCCCCAGAATCAGCAGCCGGTCCATTAATGCCAGCCAGCTATCAGCGGCCTCACTCATGGCATAACTGTAAACGGCAGGAAAGTATTTTGAATTTAAGCATCATGATCTCATATTAATGAAATGTTATCTCAGCATGCCAGATTTTTTACACAAGAAACAACTCAAAGAAAATATCATACTAGTAACTAATGGTCTCAGTTCCAATAAGACAGGTCGTCCACCACCACACTTTTTTGTGAGGTAATGATTAAACCATATAACTTGATAGTGGAAAATAACATATTAGGACTTCTGTCTGATTTTTGTTTGGCATTACAAATTCACACCCCAGTAGTTTTTTGAGATCCAACAATAACTTGAAACTTCAAAAGAGTAATCAATTTAAAAAAAAAAAAAAAAATGATTTTCAAAATAAAAGCATTTTTCTCTGGCCTATAATTGTTTATTACAAAATCGAAAAGTTGAATTTAGGATGATTATCAGAAAATACGGGGAAAACAGTAGACACAAGATTGTAAAGCTTAATGAAATCTGCATAAGCGTTTACATTATAGCGAAAATTAAAGGTACAAGACTGAGTGCATACCTTGGCTAAAACCTAGTTGTAAGGAATAGCTTAAAAAGCTCTTCCTCAAGTGCCTTGCATGACAAATCACTTGGCTTTTTAATGGGGACATCATGATTGGGCACATTATGCATTGAAGAAGACGGTGTCCAAGGCTTGCTCTTTTTGAAATATTCCAATAGCTGAGTAATTTCAATAGTAAATTCTCAATGTAGAAAGAAGCTAAATCATGTCAATAACAAACCATTTATGTTTAAAATCAAAATTTTGAAGACAACAATATGGCAAAAACCAATGTTTTACAGTTGAGCTGTCAATAAACAACATAATCACAAGTTACAAAGTAATTGCATGGGAGATATTGACTACGAGAAAGAATAATGAACACACAACATAAGAAAATAATGCTTCAGTGAAAAGTTAGAGACACAACCAATTGAAAACAAGATTGAAAATCATAGTGTAAGATGCAAGCAGGTACCTATGAGCAACATATGAAGATTTTAGGAGTGGTGGCTATATCAAGCTGAAACCACTTTTTATAGTAGAATTTAACTAGTTCGGACCTAAATGTTGGCAATGAATGATAAAGTTCACAAAAAAAGATAAATCCCGATGCGTATGTACAATGCAAAATACTGAAAGATAAGAAAAGCAACCATAGACACCGTTACACTATATATTGAAAAGATTGCAAATAAATAGAAAAAATGATCAGAAACTAAAGTAACAGTATTTGCCATGCCAACCTGAGGGTTTCTTGAGACCCAATACATGTCACCGTCAAAATCACCCCCTGCTATTTCGTCCCCCAAGGACCATGGACCTTTACAAGGGAAGAATATAGCAAACTTTGCATTTCCAATAAAAGATTCTAAGGCCTTCACATAGGTAGCCTTTAAAACATGAATATCGCCAAAGTCCAAACCAGGATTCCGGTACACTAATACATTCCCTGAAATTTGTCCATTATCACTACAAATATCGTGCAAAGAAAAAATAAATAAGTATAAAAAGAGCCTTATTTGCCACTAAAGCTGTTAGACATTGATAGAAAAGAAAAGACTAATAGAGTAATAGGTGATAATTACTCAAATTGCAAATGCATCGACTCATGCAAGTGTTCACAAATCAAGGTCTGATCAATAAGTCATTACCCCCAGCATATAATAAAAAAAAGCTTATTAATACTGTAACACTGTTAAGTAGGATGAAAGATTAAGGAATCAATAGCACACCACATACAGTGATCAAGAAATAGACAATCTCTATAACCTTTTATCATTAGAATGAGAAATTATTATAGTTTATTTTGTGATACTTTGAAAATATTTTACAATTTGTATACAACTGCAACTGTACTGATACTTTCAAACCCATTACAGGCAGACATTTTTTAATGCATTTTACTTTACAACTTCAGGAAATTATGCCTAATCAAAACAACTTTTAAATAGATATGTGTAAAGGTAAACTTATGGTAGCAAGTTATACAAAACAGAAACAGATGCAAGTCTATCCTAACTCAACCTCAAAAGAATGTTTCATTTACTCAACAAAAGTAAATAAAAAAGCAATCCAAAGACACCATAATGGCAGAGCACAAACTAGACAGACGAATTAATTTTTTTGCAGTAGTGAAGTTTAAAGATCAGATAGAAGTACAAAAAATTAAATATTTTGAAATCTCAATAAATATAGCTGTTGGAATATAAGTTTTGAAATATTTTGTACACTTTTTTGCAGGGTTTCTTTCTCCTTTTTTCATAAATGCTCAAATGGTTTTTTACCATAAAGAAAAGGGAAAAACATCTAACAAGTGTACATACAGAATAACACAAACTTGATCACTTTCAAGGAGCCCTGTGGGATCAATAGTCCCCATTAAATAGCAACATTCAGGTACATGAAGCTTTCCTCCTCTAAGACTTTTCTTTTCCTCCTTCATCAGAAAGGAAAGCCAGTGTTGCAAATATGATTCATCAAGAGGAATCCCACATAAAATCATTCTTGCTGCACTAAAATCATCCATCTCTCCATGGGTAACAGAAACTGCATAAAGAAGTAGAAGTGAAGGAAATCACTCGAGGACTTTTAAACATCAAAAGGGATAAAAAGAACCATATATTCTCATGAGATTTCTTTTAAGCAACATTGTTGAAAGCCAATAATAAGTGAATAAAAACGTGAATTTTTTTTTAAATTAACAAAGATAAAATTATGGCAACCCATTAGCTATAAGCTTTAACAGGAAAAGCTACCTCTTAGTGTAGCACGCTTATTGGATAAAACTCCTTGAGCATCTTTTAGACCAGTTGAAAGTACATCCAAGAAATATTCTTTTGGGACTCCTCCATAGCTTAAAAGTGCAATCAAAGGTCTTGACAAATATGTTCTCTTTGGATGATTACTGGCAGATTAGAACTTAAAATTAGACCACTTCACTAGAAAATAAAAACAAAAAAGTAACACTTCTAATGTATCTGAGTTCCTCTTTCATGATAAATTTATATCATGAAACAGCAATACAAGTAAAGCGTGGTCACAATATCATCTGATAACAATTATGTCCATTACAACAGAAGTGCCAAGATATAAGTGATAACTTATTAACAAGTTTATAATGAAAACTGGTACCACATTAACTGCAGAGAGCATACAAACTTCAAAATTGTATAAAAGTGTCAAATGATGCTTACCTTGTTCCCACAATCTCCAATGAATTCTCCGTCCTGATATTCAAAAGTTTTGGATCTGTCTCAACTTTAATCATTGAAGGTTGAACTTGAATTGTTCTAGGAGGAAGCTACAAATATGAATATAGAAAGTGAACAAAGTATTGAATCTTAGAAGTAGAAAAAGGTAACTAGATTAAAACCGGACAAAAAAAAGGGGACAAAGAGGAAAAAGAACTAAGAGCCTCACCAGCCAATCATTACTGTCATTTAGGACATTTGATAATTATAACATATTAGATATGAGAGCCGAAACCAGAATTTTTACACTTAAGTGAGTGCATAATGTATTACACTAACATCAGAGTATACGTTGCTAAATTTGACATAATTATTATACACAAAGCTGCAACTGAGGTTGAATGATACTGAATTATAAGAACTTTTTATCACGTGATTATTAAAGAGAAGTTGGAGGTGATTTCCAATAGCAGCCAAAAATAATATTTAGTCTGAGTAATCTCATATTAGATTTTTTTTTTTTTTTTATATATATAAGTAACGTATAATTTCATTAAAGAAGAAATAAAGAAAAAAGTAGGAAAACAAGTATGCCCCACAGCCAAAGGGTAAAAATGAACTCAGCTAAGAAGCTGTACATAGTTAGGTGATACATGGTAAAACCAATGACATCAAAGTCATGTTCAAGTATTGTCTAATCTGTTCCACTAATGCTCCAAGTCAAAATGTTCAACACCAATTAAAACATTTTGTTCCAATAAAAATCCAAAGATAAGCTCATCCATCAGTACTAGCTTAGAGAAAAGTTGCATTCTTGACGCATCATTACTGCATTTGTGGTGTTAGTGTGGTGTTAGCAAGCATATTCATTTTCAGTTAAAGTTTGATCCTTTGGAATTAAATTTTAGAGAATACAAAATCAATACAATATTTTTCTTCTCCAACAGAAAATTGAAAAGAAAGTACCTTCTTATTGACCAAAAGAGTTCCCTTAACAGCACAACCATTGTTAAAGAGACGAAACTGGATTAGCAATGGCTGGAAAACAAACAAAAATTGAAATGAGAATGAATTACAACCCCAAAATAAACAAACTCAGAAAGAGAAAAGCAAACACCAGTATTTGATCAACATACCGGCTCTCGAGTTTTAGATTCTGACTGTTGCATTGCCAAAAGCTTATCCTCCAGTTCAACAAGATTGGGATTTCTCTAACATATTAAAAGAGACATAAATCAAAAAATAAGTTATGTACACAGAATATTAGAATACCTTTTTCTGTAAAAATACCTTTTTTGCGCATTATTACAATCATAAATATCACGTAATTAAGCACAAAGAAGAATTAAAATTGGAAAAATGAACCAATCAGATAATATAATCACTAAGCTCACCTTCCAATGAGTCCTGATAGAGGGCCACTTGTAATCCTATAAATTGAAATATCACCAGGTAAATATTATATAGCTCAAAACTTAAAAATATAAAATTAAAAGTTTGAAATAAAACTAAGCTAGGTCAGATTATAGGCATGACAGTGCCCTTTAAAATAAGGGCACTTACCCACTCGATATTCCACCTCCAGCAGAAAAACCTCCACTTGGACGCTCAACAACATTCATTACCATATCAACCTTACCAGTATCTGTCATGTTGGGAAAAATTTTGTGACAATGAAAAAATAAATAGGATTCAAAGAATCAACACAATTTTATAGTAGATGCATTTAACAAGCAACTTCCATTACTACATTAAGCAAGCAACTAAACAAATTCCAGTATTAAGATAACAAATAATTGCTCAAAATTTTTATTAATTCATCCCATCTGCCATGCAGAACATATACCTATAATTTTTCTTCCATGAACAAAAAGATAAAAATCATGGCTTTATCTTGTAAATTTTTAAGGAAAAGAAAGGAACTTTTTGCTTTACTGATACTAGCAGATTGTTTAGTCTAAAAAACCAAAAACAATAAAATTGTCCAGATTGCATCCAAACAAACCCTAGTCTCTCAATCCAAACTAAAACCCACATGTCCAAACCCCAAAATTCCTAATTGTTATCCACAAACTACACACATTTACAGAGAAAACGAGAGTGATTTTTCTAGAACAAAGAGGTGTGGGTCATTCGTGAGAAATTTTCTGAGAAAACGAGGGAAAATAAAGGAAAATTAATATGAGTTTGAATGTTTGAATACTTTCCATCAATTTGAAATGAAAAAGTTTAAATTTTCATACCAGTTTCTGAAACACCCATTCCAGGTCTCGCCGGAGCTGCTCTGCGAGACTGCGTCGTGGTGAAAGCGAGAGAGTTTGAGAGGCTGAGAGAGAGTGTGTGTGCTTGGCTTGATCTGGTATGAAGAAGAAAGAGAGAGAATATGGGTTACGGTTTGTTCAGAAAGAGAAGAACGAGAGAGAAAAGAGGGAAACGGAGAAGAAAGAAAAAGAGAGAGAGAAAAGAAAGAGAAAAAGAGAGGAAGTTAGGAATTTTTACCGGGTATACAGGTTACCAATTAACCTTCAAACTCATCAAACGGCTCAAAAAACCTTAACACGTCCAACAGTTAAAAAAATCTTCCACTAAATGAATAGTGACTGGACGTAAGTGTTACCTGGAAAGACTGATAACAGAAAGGTAATTTTTGCTAAATAGAATTATAATAACCATGAAGCTTTTCTTGGATCATGAGTAGCATTGAATCATTTTAACATAGCAATTTAATTTAATTTTTTTTTTTTTTTAATAATATTGTTATTGTTTATGTTTGTCTTTGTAGGTTTTCGAAAATGTATTTCAAAAAGCTTGTCAATCCGAAGGAATGAATGTTGTATTAATCCCACAAGGAACATATTTGTTGTACCCTATAATTTTGAAAGGCCCATGCAAGGGCCAAGTGGAATTTCAAATCAAAGGGACCCTAAAAGCTTCTACTGATAACGCACATACAATTAATGTCGACCATTGGATCCCTTTCCAATACATAGACCAGTTGGTACTTGGTACTAAGCGGTGGTGGGACGTTGGATGGCCAAGGTACCTCTGCTTGGGATGACAATACTTGTAGTAAAGATCCAAACTGCAAAAGTCTTCCCATTGTAAGTTCTTATTTCAACAACACCATTTACTGATTTAGTGTCTCATTGTTTAAAGAATTTTTTTTTTTTTGAAAGATTTTATTTAAAGAAGTTGACTTATTTAGTTTATAAATTTATTAGGTATATTTGATTTATTAATTTATTAGGTACATTTTTTTTAATGCTAAAATATACGTTTAATTTGATCTGTGAAATTTAAAATTTTATTTTTAATCTTTAAAATTTATGAAGTGTCTCTAAAATAGTTTTTCCGTCAATACCCCGTTAGAAGGATGCTGATCACATAAATGTACATCTTTGTTTAACACATCAATGCATTTTTAATGAGATATTAAGAAAGAGAATATTTTAAAAATAGTTTATATATTTTCAGGATCAAATTTCAAGACTAAAGTAAAATCTAGTGTCTATTTCAGAACTCAAACGTAGATTTTAATTATATTTTTTAATAAAAGGTCAAACAAAATTTTAAAATTGTAATTATATTTCACATGCATGTTATTCACAATGTGTGTTTCCCTTGTGCTTTTCAGTCATTGAGATTTGATTTCGTCACCAATTCAAGGATTAGTCATCTAACATCAATCAACAGCAAGAATGCCCATGTGAACCTTTTTGCATGCAAGGGTATAATGATTGATAATATCCATCTACAAGCACCCGCAGATAGCCCCAACACCGATGGAATACACATCGGGACATCTAGTACTATTGAAATCTCGAATTCGATAATAGCCACCGGAGATGATTGTGTATCCATGAGTCCTGGTTCCCAAAACATACTTGTTAGAAATGTTAAGTGTGGGCCGGGCCATGGAATCAGTGTTGGAAGCCTTGGTGGGTCGTCTGGTGAGGAAGATGTTAGTGGATTATTAGTGACCAATTGCACCTTCACTGGCACTGACAATGGCGTGAGGGTTAAAACATGGGCTAAGCCTCATGCAAGCAATGTTTTCAATCTTACCTTTGCAGACATTATTATGGAAAATGTCAGAAACCCCATCATCATTGATCAACGATATTGCCCATCTGCCAGTTGTGTTCAGGTAACTAGCTCTTGTCCAATTATATATTGTTATATATGCTTGTGTTTTTTGGATGGATTTTTTTGGTTTGAGTGACTATATAGTGTTATTGAACTTAATTTGCCAGCTGGATAAAGATTTAAAAAAAAAAAAAAATGGACTATGGTCTTGATTACAACATGTGCTATAAAACTTTTTATTTTTTTATAATTCAATAACTGAGGGGAATTTGAATCCTGATTCTCCTCGTAAAGGAAAATAGAAGTTCTTAACATATTCTATAAAACTTAATTTAACACGTCGGTGATTTTTTTTTGGTTTACAGGGTGACTCCCAAATTCAGATTCGTAATGTAAAGTACGGAAACATTAGGGGCACTTCGAGCACAAAAATTGCAGTTGCATTTGAATGCAGCAAAGTCAAACCCTGCCAGGATATTGAGCT
>BKZX01030465.1:236194-248647 GCA_014362285.1 Fagus crenata | reverse complement strand
TAATAGTTCTTATGTAATAAAATGAAAACAAAGCTTTTATAAAATGCTCAATAAATTTTCCAAAATTGCAAAATAATGTTAGCTTACATATGAAATAATCAAGATCCATTGCATGTTTTAATCAAAGTTATACATTCTCAAAAAATTTTATTGCATTGTGTTTTTATACATATCTAACTATAAATTTCTTACAAAATATCTTACTTTTAAAAACCTTACAAAAATTTAAAACACTTTCAAATAACAAATATAGACAACTTACAAAATATTTATTTTGAGGTGGGTTTGGGACTAACACTTATAAGTCCCAAAAATAAAATATCATGTCAAATTTTTACGCACATCGCGCGGGTCTGCGACTAGTGATATTTAATACCAAGCTCTTCAAAACTTTTCTTCAGCTCCAAGACTAGTTCAGATCTCCAGCTGTTTTTATCCCCATAGTTCTGAAAGTTTATGGTGTGTGTAACATACAGACCCATTTTCATCTTGTTCACATCCTTAATCTCCTTAACTAACACATTGTGGCCAGGATGCCAGTGTTGAGGCTTGCTCTCTAAGTACCTAAATTTTAAAGAATACCATCTCTATTAAACCCAGTATTTTATGATTTCAAATGTTGTAAAGAAGGGAACAAGACACAAAAATTTAGCAATCTTAACAGTACATAGAAATCATTAGTTCATCATTGTCTTTACCATGATCAACAAATCTTTGTTTGTTAAAACTATGTGTTCATCATTAGTTTCACCATAAAGTAAAAGGTTCTACTGTAAAATGTAAATGTTGACTCTTAATTTTCAAATAGTAGCAACTGATTATGAAGAATAATGGAAAGTTAACATACGTTTTTATTCTTGCTTTTAGAGCTCCAATACTCTCTATTGCAGTAGCAACATCAACAGAAAATTCAACAGAATCACTCATTTCCTGGCTCCTGTAAAAGTTGCTGATGGGCTTTGTAGACAGAACTGAATTTAGATAGAATATTTTCTCATTGTCATATCTCAAAAAAACTGTCATCAAAATGTTCATGTCTTCAACAATCATCTGTGAGGTATTAATAAGTCAAGCAAAGTGACATAGATCTAATAAAATTAATGTGTATTATTAGGATTAGGGAGTTACCTGAACTCCATCAACAACACAATGGTCCCCTACATCAAATGGGTGCATCACAAATACAAATATGATGGCTTCAAATGCAGTCTTGGCAGTGTTACCAAACATAAACACCACTAGTAGAAGTTGAGATGAAATGAAGACAAGTATTTGGGTTGTTAATAATCCCATCAAAATTAAACACACTATAATGTCCACAACAAGCACAATCATTGAAACAAGCCGGTTCAGCTCCTTTATGGCTATTTTTGTATCATTTAAGGAATGTGCCAGTGATTTACGTTCAATGTAAACATTCACCTGCAAACAAGAATGAGGTTACAAGAATTATGATTTGAAATTTCAACCATGAGAGTTTCAGTTTCATCATTATGATTCTGAAATAAATCTCTAAGCTCCTATACCCATGTTAACCGTGTGTTGAAGCTAAGGTTGTTTTGAAGAGCAGGTTTCTACTTTCTAGAATTACAACCACAAATTTATCTTGTAGGGCAACAGAATAGTGTTGGGGGTATTATGTACACTTATTCCACATTACCATTTGTACACAGCACTCTGAAATATTATTGGCATCCAAATAGCCATCACAAAGTTGAATGAGAAGGAAGTTCATGATATAAAAAAAAAAAAACAAATAGTAGCAAAGGGGCATGGATGGTGTAGGAAAATAATTTGCTAAAGAACTTACCAACCAATTCTTTAAAGATTTTCTCTTGATCTTTCTAGTTTCTGCTGCTCCTTCAAATAGTGGAAGCACATTGTCCACCTCTTCCTTTTTCATGAAGCGCAACAGATCCTCCTCATCCATGTACCTATAGTCTAAAAGTTGACAGTTTAAATCAGGAGACAATTCAGAAAAGAAAAGAAAAAAAAAAATTGGAGGAACTTTGAGAAGGTGATTATCTTACTTGCTACCAGACTTTGCAACATTGTTGAATATTTGATAAGCAGTAGCCTTTGCTTGCCACTCGCTAGTAATCTCCTCATCTTTCTGCTCACTATCATTATCATCATAACTGTCCAGTGAGTTTGAGATGGTAGACAGTCCAGAACTCCTTATCACATTAATCAACCCTTTCATGGTCCAAGCAGAAATTTTCTCTTGCTTCATTTTTTTGAGCTTATCTACATCAATTACCTCTTCTTTTGCCTCAGCTTTTTCTTTCATATTCCTAAAGCTCAATTGCCCAGTACTTGCTGTGCTCCCAACTTTTTTTGCCAACTCCATCAACGGAGGCCCAGAAAGTGTCCTGAGAACATACTGATGAAAGGTTGATTCCTGAATCTGGTCAAAGAATCTCGTGCACTGGAAAGAATAAGCCAGTAACTTCACTAACAGATTCTTCACAAGCCATATAGCTGCCCCAATAAGACAACCGGCAAGAGCCCTTGTAATATAATTTAGGACCCAAGAAGTTCTCCTCGTTCTCTTTACCCTACCATCGAATAACAAGCCCCAAGCTAGAAGAACCAAACCCAACCAAATAAATGAAGAAGATAACAATAGAAGCAGCTATGCTGCTATAGTTTAGCTTCTATCTCTATAAACGACCTGTAGCTTATAAAGATAGTAGATAAGGATAAGTGAGCCATGTGTTAGTCACATGCTCTTAAGTTAGTTACAAGTATTCCGTTACTAATCAGTTTCAGTTTCTTAAAACTATTACATTGCATTACTGTGCTTATATATTCTCTGTAATGATCTCATTAATGCTAAGGAGGTTTTTACCCCATCATACACTTTGTAATCTCTCTCTCTCTCTCTCTCTCTCTCTCTCTCTCTCTCTCTCTCTCTCTCGTTTCTTTGCCTCCATTACTGAAATACAAAGATCTTAAGATCCTTTCATGGTATCAGAGCCCACGATCATGGATCTTGTGGCTAATAATCCTTCTCCATTGTTGCTGCTCAACAACATGTCAAACTTGATGTCAATCAAGCTGGATAGTGTGAACTACATGCTCTGGAAACTCCAGATCTCTACTATTCTCGATGCTTATTCCATGATTGAACATCTTGATGGCTTAACACAGCAACCAAGATAGTTTATTGTCAATGAAGCTAGTGCTCAAACCTTAAATCCAGCCTTCTTAATCTGGAGAAAGAAAGACAAGGCATTACTAACCTTGCTTCTTTCAACACTCTCTTCTCCTGTACTTGCCATGGTAGTGGGATCAACCACTTCTCAAGAAGTCTGGAACAGGTTGGAAGAGAAGTTTACTTGTATAGCTCGAGCAAATGTGCTCAATCTCAAGCTAGAACTACAAGACATCAAAAAGTGAAATGAGTCTATCAATTCCTACCTTCAACGAATCAAGAATACTAGAGATAAATTCTCTACTGTTGGAGTTCTTGTGGATAATGAAGAACTTCTTCACATGGTTCTTAAGGGATTACCAAAGGAGTTTGCTCCTTTTGCTTCAGCAATAAGGACTAGAGATGATAGCATCTCCTTTGAAAACCTCTCAGTTTTGCTGCAAACTGAAGAACAATCCATGACTGAAGCTTCAGATCCTTTCACAAATTCTGCCCTTGCAATGCTTGTCTCCAACAATCACAAACCTAACAATGGCTTCAATGGTGGACAAGGCTACAACAGAGGAAGGGGAAGAAACTCATTCAATCGGGGTAGAGGTGGAAGATCATTCAATTCTTATCCAACACCACACCAGACACAGTTACCACAATCCCCTAACCCTAACTCTCAGCCTTCATCTCCATTTGGTTCTCAAGGTAAATCTGAGAGACCAACATGTCAAATCTGTTGGAAGATAGGACACTATGCAATTGATTGCTACCATAGGATGGATTTTGCGTACCAAGGAAAGAATCCACCTACTAAGCTTGCTGCCATGGCCAATGCATCTAACCTTCATTACACTCAAAACTTTGAGACATGGCTCATTGACTCAGGAGCCTCTGATCATATCACAGCCAATGCCTCTAACCTCAACACTCAAGCTCCTTATCAAGGGTCTGAACAGGTCACTGTAGGTAATGGTCAGAATCTCCCTATCCAAAGCATAGGTAACACTCAATTGCATACTCAATACCATAAATTTCAGCTTAAAAATGTTCTTTATATTCCAAGAATTGCTTCCAATCTTCTTTCAGTCCATAAACTTTGTTTAGTTAACAATTGTAATTGTCATTTTGATGCTCAAAAGCTCTTGATTCAGGATTTACCTACGGGGAGACTCCTCTACAAGGGTTTGAGTAAAGATGGTGTCTATCCCATCCACTCTTCTCAATTCTGCAGATATGCATCCCTTAAATCAGCATGTCTTGCTACATCTTCTGCACACAAATGACAGCTCTGGCATTCAAGACTAGGACATCCTAGTGCCAAGGTCTTACACACCATTTTTCCTTCTCTATCTTCTTGTACTTCTCTAGATTTTAATTCTGTTAAAAGTAACTGTAAGCACTACCTTGTTGGCAAGATGTACCAATTACCATTTCTAGTTTCAACTAATAAAGTGACTGCACCTTTTCAACTTGTACATGCTGATCTCTGGGGTCCAGCCCCTTCTGTGTCTCTCAATGGTTTTAGATTCTATTTGGTTTTAGTTGATGAATATACCAAATTTACATGGGTCTATTTACTTACACATAAGTTAGACACTTTTACTCTATTCAAATAGTTCACAGCCTTAGTTAAAAATCAATTCAAGCAGTCAGTCCAACTATTTTGCATAGATTGTGGGGGTGAGTTTACCTCAACTGAGTTTAATACATTTTTTGCTGATAATGGTATTATTCATCCACTGAGTTGCCCTCACACACCACAATAGAATGGTGTGGCAGAAAGAAAACACAGACATCTTATCCAATGTGCATTAGCTCTTCTTTCTCAGTCCAATCTACCTATTTCCTACTGGTTTTATGCTATGTCTACTGCTGCACATCTTATTAACAAATTGCCAACACCTCTGTTATCTAACAAGTCACCTTGGGAAAGCCTATTTTACACAAAACCTACCCTGTCTCACCTAAGAGCATTTGGTTGTCAATGCTTCCCTTTGCTCACTCCATACAATAAAAACAAACTCCAACCTAAATCTGTACCCTGCATCTTTTTAGGTTATTCATTCAATTCCAAAGGCTATACTTGTTTTGACCCTTCATAGATTCTACACATCTAGGCATGTCTTATTCAATGAAACAATTTTTCCTGGTCTTATTACATCTAAGCAGTTCAACTCTTTTCCACAAACTTCAACTTTTTCACTTGACTGTTGATTAAATACACTGCTCTCATTACACTGTTGTACTTAAAATCAAATTTCAGTTTCTGAACCCTTCAACAGTAACCTTTCACCTACACCACAATGCTCATCATCTTTGTCCAATAGTCCAACCCAGTTACTATTAGCATCCCAACTACCTATACCTACTGACCTTTCCTCAGTCCCTAGATTGACCCTTCTATCTTTACATCCAGTGACACACCATCATTACCCAATACACTAAACCTTCCTCCAGATACATCCAACCTTCCATGACCCACTGCATCCTCAAATCCCAACTCAATTGCCCCAAACACCACTTCATTACACCCACTACAAACTAGGTCCAAAAGTGGCATTCATTAGCCTAAACTAGGCTATGCTGCTCAAATAGACTACACCATCACAAAAGCCTCTTCATAAAAAATTGCAGCTCAGCATCCTCAATGGTGCACTACAATGCAGGAAGAATTTGATGCTTTAAAGAAGCAAGGCACCTGGCCTCTTGTCCTTCCACCTCCTCACAAGAATGTAGGAGGATGCAAATGGGTCTACAAACTGAAACATAATAGTGATGGCACTATAGCTCGATACAAAGCCAGGCTTATAGCTAAAGGCTTTCATCAACAACAAGGAGTCGACTATGATGAAACTTTCAGTCCTATGATTAAACCTCCCACTGTGAAACTCGTTCTCTCTTTGGCAGTATCACATAACTGGCCTCTTCGACAGCTTGATGTTAAAAATGCCTTTTTGCATGGCACTCTCAAGGAAGAAGTGTATATGGCACAGCCTCAAGGGTATATTGACTCCCCTCATCCACACTATGTCTGCAAGCTCCATAAGTCCATCTATGGACTAGAGCAGGCCCCTAGAGCATGGTTTGAGAGTTTTACTACTCAACTTCTAAATTTGGGATTCATTGTCTCTACAGCAAACTCTTCTCTTTTCATCTACCATCACCACCATGTGATAGCTTACTTGTTACTCTATGTAGATGATATTGTGCTTACCAACAACTCTACATCATTCCTAGATAGTTTGATACTTCAACTCAGGAAAGTTTTTGACCTCAAGGACTTAGGATCTCTTCATTACTTCCTTGGCTTACAAGTGTCTCGAACCTCTAATGCTCTCCATGTTACTCAAACAAAGTATGCCTCTGATTTACTAGTCAAGCATCATATGGTTAATTCCAAACTAGGAAAAACACCTTGTAGCCCCAACACTCGCCTCTCTATCCATGAAGGTGATCTGCTCTCTCATCCTCATGGTTATCGAAGCCTTGTTGGTGCCTTACACTATCTCACATTTACCAGACCTGACATCTCGTTTGCTGTCCATCAAGTATGTCAGTACATGGCAGCTCCAACCACCACTCATCTCACTGCTACAAAGAGAATTCTCAGATATATCAAAGGGACTCTGTTTCATGGCATTGCATTCATTCCAGGTCCTTTAAACTTGTCTGTCTACTCAGATGCTGACTGGGCTACTGACCCAGATGACCGTCGATCAACCTCAAGTCTACTTGTGTATCTTGGTTCAAATCCAATCACTTGGTCTGCCAAGAAGCAACCTACAGTCTCTCGTTCCTCAACTGAGTCTGAATATCGAGCTTTTGCAACTGCTTCAGCTGAGGTGTGTTGGCTTCGCACTTTACTTAAGGATCTTGGCATATATTTGTCTCAACCTCCTATACTGTGGTGTGACAATGTCTCTGCTCTTGCCATTGCCTCGAATCCTGTCTTCCATGCTCGTACGAAGCACATTGAGGTGGATTTCCATTTTATTCGAGAACGAGTTCTTCGTAAGGATTTAGTGGTTAAATTCGTCTCAACCATTGATCAGCTCGCAGATATGTTCACTAAAAGTCTCCCCACGCAGCGTTTTCTCGATCTCCAGCGCAATCTCACAGTGTCTGTGAGACCCCATTCGATTGAGGGGGGATGAAGAAGATAACAACTAAAGCAACTATGCTGCTGTAGTTTAGCTTCTATCTCTGTAAACGACCTGTAGCTTATAAAGATAGTAGATAAGGATAAGTGAGCCACGTGTTAGTCACGTGCTCTTAAGTTAGTTACAAGTATTTTGTTACTAATCAGTTTCAGTTTCTTAAAACTGTTACATTGCATTACTGTGCTTATATATTCTCTGTAATGATCTCATTAATGCTAAGGACACTCTATAATCTCTCTCTCTCTCTCGTTTCTTTGCCTCCATGACTGAAATACAAAGATCTTAAGATCCTTTCAATAAAAACCTAAACACTCCTTTTCAACCCATAAACAAAGTATAAGACCTTCTTCTTAAGCAAAAAAATCATTTCAATCAAGAAAACCAAAACATTTATAAACCATTCAGTGACCAATCTACCACAGAAGATTACCAAAACCAGCACACACCATTTCCAAAGTTCTAAACCCCAAATCATAGTGCTTTGCAATTTATGAACAGTTAAGCTAGCAATCAAAATCCCCATACTACACACAAATGCAATCCACTCAAGCAAGACCATTTTTTTCATACACTTTAAGATTGGCTGTCTTGTACACTTCATCATCTTCCTCCTCTCCTCCTGGTGATCCAATCAAAGGCGTTCTTGGTGTGATTGGTGCTGATTTCAAGTGATCACGTGGAGTACTAACATTGACTTTGTGACTTGGGAAAGCAACATTAGGTGAATTCCTATTAGATGTACTTGTTGTATTTGTATTCATGAACTGGGTTTTCTCTGTAACCAAACTTGCTTCAGCAACATAAGCTGGTTCCACAAACCTCGACTTAGGTTTCGAGAACACCGACCTTGCAAGCGATTTTCGTCTTGTTAAGGTCTCAGTTGGGATCTTTGGAGGCTTATTGGAATTTGGACTTAGTCTTGGAGAAGGAGAGCTCGAAAACATGGACATTTGGACTCTGTTCTTGAGGTTATCAAGTTCTATTACCTCAAAGTTTTTATCTTTAACTGATTCAGGCGAAGACCCAAAATGGGAATTCTTTGAAAAAGAGTATGAGCTAGTCTCAGTTAGCGAAGGGCCTTTGGAATCTTCGCTACCCTGAATCTACAAAATGACTTCGTTTACTCCTTTCTTCTCTGCCACACCTTTTCCTCCTTCCATGGAGAGCTCTCCTTGCCACTTTTTCAAGCCCTACTTTTGGAATTTCATTCACTCTGCTTGTAGCTTTGAATTTTGTAAGAAAATCATACAAAGAAAAAAAATTGTTCTAGTTTCTTGAGAAACAAAAAGACAAAAAAAATTATTTGTTTATAAAGACACAATGCTCAATGACTTGGATGATAAAAGGGTTTAGGGTTTAGGCGTGGGTTATATGTTTCAGTGTGGTGTGGAACAAGAAAGGTGTTTGTTCAAAATTTGAAGCTTTGTGTTTGGTTAAGAAAGAAGAAAAAATCATGTTTTGGGGTGTGAGAAATGAGAATAATTGACTGACAAGAAGTTAAAGACAGGCGTAGATGAAGGTTTTAGTTGTTGGTCGTTATATCTTCCCAGGTAAGAATATTTAAATCTCATCAACACAACTAACAAACAACATGTGCTTTTAATTTTAGATAGATTTAAAGTACACTTTTCCTCATACAACACTGCATATGCAAGAGATAAACCTTTTTTTTTTTAGTAAAAGCAATGAATTGTAGGTGGCTATGTGTTCTTAGATAAGAATATTTAAGTAAGTGTTTTAAGTTAGAACAATTAGATAGAGAATCTTTTTCATAACTTATTTAGGTGATAGATTGTAATTGAAATACAATTGTTTTATATGAGTCTATCATTGATATGATCTTTATTTTGTATCATTTATATCAAATAGCATCCATAATAATGAAAAAACTTTTGAAATATTTTGGATTAAATTGTATATTTCAAATATATCATTCTTTAAAATGTTTTAAAAAGTTCGTTACCATCATCAAATACATGGAAAATGCTAACCTAGCAATCGAACCTGGAGTTTATTATGTGACATGAATTTCATTTGATATGTCAGCATTTCTTTATCCATCATAGGATGATAAGAATCTTTTTGAAACATCCACTGGCATTTGGCTCAGTGGTGTTCACCTTCCCAATTGACTCATCCCTATAAGAGGGGTGTGAGTTCGATTCTCTCATATAAATTAGATTAAAAATAAATTATGATTTTTTGCCTTAGATAAAAAAAAAAAAAAAAAAAAAAAAAAAAATTTGAAACAATATTTGAAAGCATAGGAACTGAAACAATTTAAAATATAAAAACGATTTTGAAACGAAGGTGAAAGATTAATGACCAAATATACAATTTGGCTTTTCAGCTTTACCACTAAAAATTAAAAAAATAAAAAATAAAAAATTATAGATTCTATACTCTATAGGAAAAAAGCAAAAGTTATATCTTTTAGTTATTATGATTAACAGGGCCGGCCGTGGGGTAAGCCCAGCAAGCCCCTAGGCTAGGGCAACCCCCTCCATGGGGCAACCACACCCAAAAAAAAAATTTAGTATACTAAAAAAAAAAAAAAAATTAGTCTGCAACAATCCTTTAATCAACATACATGAACCACCAGATCTAGAGATCAACCAAAATTTCAATTAAAAAAATTATTAAAATAAAACAAAGGGCAACATTTCATAGACCAACAGATATGGACCAAAAGATCAAGAAATTACCCAAAATTTTGAAGTAAAAAAATTATAAAAATCAAAACCAAAACAAAAAAACATACTATCTCGGCAATAGATAACCGAGCCACCGAGGTGAAGAACACAAAAGGTTCTCAACTCTCAAAACACAACGACTGGACCTTCTGGTCAAGAACTCGAGGACTCCGTGAGACGGTGACTCCGCCTAGCGCCGGGACTGGATGGCGAACACGATCTGCAACTTCTGCTCTGACTACTAGATCTTCATCTACATGGTGTTTTCTCTCTCAATCTGCTCCAACTTCTGCTCCGCCTGAATAGTCATATTGTTCTGATTCTCTCTCTCTCTCATAATGAATCTTGTGGCTGTGTTGTGTTTGTGTGGCTTTTTCTTTTTTCTTTCTGAAAGTGTTGTGTGGCTGTTATTGAGTTGTTAATATTTATTGGTCATCTTAATTTTGTGTGTGTAATGTGTGTGATGGTCGGTCAGTAGAGTGTAGATTGTGGACATGTGTTTGTGAAAATTAAAAAGTGGATAGTCATTTTAAATTAATGATAATTTTTATAACTTAGTATTAATTTTTGTTCTTGTGCTTATTTAGTATTTTTTAATCACTTAATATTAATGTTTATTTGTGTTGTTGTTTTTCTTTTTTCTTTATTAACACATAACTAGAAGTCTAAATGTTTTGAAATCGTTCTATCTAACGAAATCTATAAGGCAAACAAAAAGTCAATTAATGATTTGAGGCAAACAAATTAATGGAGGCAAATGAAACGGAATTAAAGTTTTGAAATTGGGTAAATTGGAGGTTTTTTTGGAGTAATTTAATGAGACATATCAATATTTAATATTTAAATCCTCATTAATCTAGATTATGAAAATTTTAAGAATCTAATAAAGTATTCCACCCATTTGGAGTTGGCTCCATTTTAGTAAAGACAATAATTAATTGCAATTGCAATTGATATGATTCTATAAAGAATTATTAATCACCTCGAAAAAGAAAAATATTAAAGAGGCATTAGTACAAACAAATGACTTTCCAAATCCGGTGACTTAAATGTGGATATAAAATGGGAAGTCACGCAAAAAAAAATTAAAAAACCCTAAAAATGAGGTTGACATGGCTTAATATAATTTAAGAATGTTATAAAATATTTCATTTGATTGCATTTTAGTATGGATAATAAATAATTGCAATTGATATGATTCTAAAAAAAAAAAAAAAAATTAATTGGAGACATTAGTGGAGACAATTGACCTTCCAAATCTGGTGAATTAAAATAGGAAGAAATTTATGGAAGGATGAAGTCTTAGTTGGCAGGTCTTGAGGAAGAAAGAATTAATGGTATATATATATATTGCTAAATTTTATATAGATATAAATGTAACCTTGATTTTGCATTTTAAAAAAAAAAAAAAAAAAAATTGGACTTTAAATTTTTTTTTTTTTTTTAGGGCAACTAAAATTGGTTTGGGCTTGGGCAACCCAAACCTCGGGGCCGCCCCTAATGATTAACCTAATCCTAATTATATTATCTTATTATTAGTACAACTTGTATGCATTATGGAGAATGCTAATTGAATAATAAAAATAACCTAGTCTTGTTAATAGATGCTAGATAGAGAAGGTTGAATAATCTATGTGGGTCAAGGATCTTATATATAGTATATTTTTCTAAATGAAACATCTAGATTGAAGAGATCTAGAATTTAAATTCTAAACAATTGAATTGTTGGAAAAAAATAAAAATAAAAAAGAAAAAGAAGTACGTGATTTGAGCAACTTTGAGCATGAAGTGAGGTTAAGGGAATCTAAAGTTTGATAAAGTGGAATGGTAGGCTAGAGTGGTTGACATAGCTGCTGAGCTGGAGCCTAACATTGTGGGGCCGCATGCCATGTGTTTTTAGTGTTTCACAATTAATAACTGATTCAGAATGTGTGCATGAGCAAGACCATGAAATCGATGATATCATTACTATATAGAATCATTCTTTTGTAATATCAAGTTGGATATTCGTTTGGGGAATATACATGAATATCATATTAGAGCAGCTCCAGCACTGCTCTCCACCTCTATAAATGAAGAGCCAAAATGCAAAAACCGGCTCCAACACTACTCTTCATCTCGCTCTTCATCCCTTATAGTGCTACAATAAAAATTTACATCTGAAGACTCACTGTTCATTCCTCAACCATTATTTTATTATATTTTGACCGGTTATATAAATCTTTTTTTCTTCCTTTCCCTTTCATTTTCCAGGATTTTTTTCTCTCTCCTCCATTTTTTTCCCTCTTCGCTGTGCTCTCCCTCTGTCTCAGGTTGCCGATCTGGGTTTGTGGGGTTGTGGGGTTGTCGATCTGGGTTTGTGGGGTTGTGGGGTTGTCGATCTGGGTTGGATGTGGTGGTGGAGCCGTGTGGGGTTGCCGATCTGGGTTGGGTGTGGTGGTTTGCGTTTTGG
>BKZX01030465.1:198951-225900 GCA_014362285.1 Fagus crenata | reverse complement strand
GGGGGGCAACTACGGGTATTAGTGTTTGTTGGTTAAAAGGGGGATAAGGGCATTTCGGGGATAATGAAAAATTAAAATTGGTAAAGTTGTTTTGGTCACATGCATGTCACGTGTGCCTCAATTCCGTCAATTTTAACTCGATTTTGGGCTCGGGGGGTAACGGCCATGCAATTGGATTAGTTTAGGGGGTCAATTGATACTTTTTTTAGTTTAGGGGGTAAAGTGAAAAAGGGTGATAGTTTAGGGTGGTAAAGTGTAATTTTCCCAAACAACTAATGAGTACTAAAGAGTCTAAACTGACTAGGTTTATTGCAACAACCCTTCATAACTTATTAGTTCTTGAGTATATAATATTTGTATATGGCTTATTGCAACTGGCCTTCATAACTTATTGCATTGATGTAATAAAATGAGCTCTTTTTTTTTTTTTTTTTATGACTATTGCAACGAAAATCAGCTTGAAGATGCAATAGAAGATTTATTGACACTATAATATTTTTTTGTTGCAATAACACTTATTGTAATAGGCATTATTTAGGGCAGTAAATGCTTTCAAAAAATAAAAATAAACTGTATTTTCTTTTCTTTTCGATTCCGGTATACGATTAAATTGTGAAAGCTACATGGTACAATGAAGCATATGCCATATATACGATAGATGGCAATGAAAGCTACAGATTCCTTTAGCGTGCATGCCTGACGCCACATCAACTTGTCTTGCCTAAACAACATTCAAACGATTGCTTTCCTCTGACATATATTCCCTTCAAGAAATTTGCACCTCGTCTCAACTTGCATGTCCCAGCAACAAGACATGAATAAGAAACTGATGTTTATTAATCATACATTAAAGATAATTTCTAAGACATTAATTCATTCTTAAAGGCTATATTTAGAAGACGTTTTCTTTCATTTCTTCAGGAGATTCATGTTCATTATACATTAAAAAAAAAAAATTCTTGATTTAGCAAAAACAATGTGACATAGTGAATGTGCCTTGTTGATTTAAAAGAAAATTTAATTATTTAGAAAAAGTGGTAACCAATTTATGGAACATTATAAAAGCACTAGATATTAATTTTTTTTATAGTTATGATAGCATTTAAACTTATGGCGTCCGCTTATGATGGTTGCTCTTACCATCAGGCCAAGACACCAATTAGTTTTTGGTGTAGATGGGATTTGAACCCAGGTCTCTTACTTGACGACAAAAAACTTTACCAGTTGAGCTAACTAAAACCCAGCACTAGATATTAATAGATCGTATTTTTACTTTGTTTACTTCTATTTGTCTTGCAAGATTCATATCCCTCGTCATTCACTCATTTCAATAAAAGAGCATACAATACCTTTTTAAATTCTCAGCTTATAATTTTAAAATGAGGAATTTAGCCAAGAGGAAGAAAGAATCAAGTGAGGTGTGAGGATAAGATTCGAATTGAAAAACAATTTGAACATTTTGACCATTTTAAAATACTTTTATGACAAAGGTGAAATTCAGCCAAAACGTGGAATGCCGTCAAAACTCATGAAATCCACACCTGTCAATGTCATAAAGATAGTGGCGGCAGATGAGTTAGAGTTGCAGGGCTAGTTCTGTAAATATGTTTTATCACTAGTTTTTTCGTTAGTTTTTTAATTTATTTGTTTATGTATAAATTTTTAAAACCTCAATTTTTTTTAAGTATAACCATATTTTAACCAATTTTCCAAAAAAAAAAAAAAAAAACCAATTACCAAAAAGATAAATAGATTAATATTGAACGGACTTTAATTATGAATTAATCTCGATTGTAAAAATTTGTAATTTGGGATGGATATTGACAATGACCCCAAGATTAACCCATACTTTGTTTGTGAGTAGAAATTCGACATAAATTTGGTCATGTGAGGAAAAAAGAAATTTGAAATGAGATTTTTCAAGTAAAGGAATGGAATATTAGCATGGAATCTAGAGCTTGTGGTAAAAAAGACACTAAAAACAAGCAAATTGATCTGCCTATGCTATACATGAAAAGAAGTAGCTTATCAAGAAAGTCACATATTAAGGATAAAATGTGGACTCTACCATAATAGATAATACATAAGCGAGCATTCAGGTTTTGTGGAGCAGCAGCAATATCTCCAACTCCCATCATGTTTGGTTGGCGAGCTAGAAGGTCACGATTATCTAATGCCATGTCTGTAAGTGCTACATCTCTCACATGCCACAATACTAATAGATGAGTTTGATGATTTCATTTCAAATCTTTTTCATTGGTCTATCTGACAGATTGTAGAACTTTTGGTGCATATGGATTGTGAAGGATGCGAAAAGAGAATTCGAAGAGCAATCTCAAAAATAGAGGGCAAGAATTCCTTTGTTAATATATCCCATTATATTTTATTCAAGTTTCACAGGAACAAAGACTAAAAAGGATGAAATCATGTTTAAACACGGCTACGTACTTATTCATCTTGGGATTTGAAATGCTTTTCTTTTTTTGTTTGCTGAGAGGGTTGTTCATGATGCAGTGCATTTGATAGTTGTTAATGTGTTTTACAATTATAAATTATAAAAACAAATTCTAGGTTTGTATTTTTGTAAAAAAGGTAATTAGAGATACTTTTTGTAACAAGATAGTTAGGATAAGCTGGGTCTAGTTAATTATTCAATTAACCAATTAGATGCTAGGCGCTTATGTTTGTCTAACTATAAACAGGTTTTTGTTGATAATCGAATGAGAATCGAGTCTTTACACTTTATTTTTTTATTTTTTTTTATTTTTATAATTTGATAATTGTGGTGGGGGATTTAAATCGTAAATGTTTCCGTTAGAAATACAAGGAGGTATCAGTTGAGCTGCAAGACTGACAATCTTTAATTAGACTTGTGTTTGAGAATAAGTGTTATTCATCTTCGAGATTGAGATTTACCTTCCCATCCGCCAAATCAAATATTCTCTCTTTTCTCTACTATTTTCATCAAAAAAAAAAATATTCTCTCTTTTCTTTGAATGAATTTTATTATGCTGCATCAAATCATAGACTTTAAACAAATTGAAATCCCATTTTCAGATTTATGCATCGTTTTAAAGTGATTAACATGACCCATCAGTTGATTTTTGATTCTTCAAAGAAAATGAAAATGAAATTGAAAGCAGGTGTTGATAGCTTGGAAATAGACATGGACAGGCAAAAGGTGACGGTGACAGGATACATTGATCAGAGGAAGGTGTTGAAGGTAGTGAGAAGAACAGGAAGGAAGGCAGAGTTTTGGCCATTCCCATACGATAGTGAATACTATCCCTATGCAGCGATGTACTTAGACGAGTCTACGTATGCATCTTCGTATAACTACTACACGCATGGCATTAACGAAAGTGTGCGTGGATACTTCCCAGATCAAGTTTACTCAACCGTCCCTGATAACACTGTACATCTTTTCAGTGATGATAACGTTCATGCTTATTGCACCATTATGTGATTATACTTACTTTTTAATCCCATTACAACATATATAGTAATTTTACATCAATATATTTCAAATATATCTGACATTATCATAAAAGAGTTGAGTTGCTTCAAGGGTCCCTAACACCGTTGATGACTTTTCATGTGGTTGTTACATTTATACATTATGATTTAGATTAAATTTTACAAATCTGAAAATTTATTTAGTACCACATTATTTACAACATTAACAATATAACATGTTAAATGTTAAATGCAGAAAATAAAGTCTGAAACATTAAATATATTGTCTCAATTTCAAACGAGACAGAGAGGATCATGTTTTGACAATAAAATTCAATGCCCGCACGTAACACAGTTATAAACTGCAAGTTATATATTGCACGAAATAAGACATGGAGGAAAAATCCATCACAAGGTAATTAATTTAAAGAGAAAAGAAGAAGAAAAAAAAAATCTAATGCTTAACAACAACAAATTACTACTTAAACGCATTTGAGTACATGTCACCTCCACTTCTCATCAATATAGGTGGCGGATGATGTTGATTCGAGTCCTTTGGATGTTTAATATATCTAGCGACGTGTCATTTAAAATATAAAATATTAACGGTGACTCCATTTCCAATAAAATGAAGAGAATCCTATATATCCTGAGTCGTTTAGGTGCATATGTAATGAACTATTATTATTTTGTTTGTTATAAATCACTACTATTGTATGGAATGAAAATTTTGGAAAGGATTCCCTCTAGAAAAAATAGGAGAGAGAGAGATATAGATTCTTGCTGAATACTAGTAATTATCTTTGGAACAATTGGAGCTTTTGATACTATTGTATACTGCACTCTTTCCCAGTGGCTGTCGACAACTACGGTACAGAGAAAGGAATGAGATTCGGGCCAAATGGGATCATCTTCACAGCCACTTACAAGCGAGGTAACAATCAAAGATTGAAGATATGGAAAAGCGAAAGCCATTGCCGAATGAATACCTAAGAGTCTGAGCATCAACTTGACTATGATCACCGGGCTAGTGTTTCACCACCTAAAATGGCAATTAGTCATACCACTGACAATAACTTGTTCGATATGCGGATGGTGGTTGCAAACCCAAACTTAAAAGCATTGTTCAGACTTCAGAGGAGCAGGGTAGGAAAAATTATTTAATACTCCGATTTTTCATTTCTTCTTTACATTAATGGTAACCCTAACTACCATGAATTTAATTACCGAGATTCACTAATATACTATCATACGAGAAGAAGATATTGTTTTCGGAAAACGGAATAATTATTCTCAGAACAATCTCATAGACAATAGTCTCTATGTTGAAGTTAGCTCATATTTGTTATTGGGCTATAACTGGCAAGGATGGAACCAAGATACCAACAAGCTAATATCAATTTTTCGAAATTTTGTTTGAGAATTTTCAAAATTTGAGATATGATATCAACACTAGAGATTAGTAACAATGCATCATCAATATTGACTTTTAATTTATTGGTATATTTTCTGAAGGATAATGTGAATTTGGTTTAGAGTCTTACCTCTTGGTTTTTACAAGAAACCCCATGTATACCTTTGTGCTTGTCAATGTGAAGGTGCCACAATCTCGAGCACTTCACGTTAATCTACAGACCAAGTCCTAGGATTTGATGATGGAACCCTAAGACAATGAGGGCTGATGACAGCTAATTTGTGTAAACTAGCATTAGTTTTTGTTCGAATAATGCAATCTTATATTGCATATTTTGGAAACCCTTGTCTTAGGGTTTTACCTTAATGGGCTGCCCACATGGGCGCCTATTTGGGACAACCCAAAATGGCCCAAATGCCAACATTTTCTTTTGAAGAATTCTAAAATTACAGTTGAATTTCCCATGATCTACAAATCAAATAAAAATTACATTAATTATATTATTATAGGTCCAATAGTCTTTTAATTAAAAATTCATTAGTTTTGCTAATTAGAAAATAAAGAATAAAAATTTCTCATGATCCCACAAAACACAACGAAATTACTACTAATAATTTATTGGCACAATAATACAGACAAAATTAAGAAAATTAATGTTAATAACATCACTTACACGGTTACACCCACTGCAATGCAATAACAAAATTTGTTTTCTTTGAGACGTGGAGCGAAGTGGAGCTCATTAGGTCATGCATGATAATTAGAATTAAATTGTATGCTGAATAATAGGTTTGTTAAAGTCCAATAGGCTTAACTCAATCTCAAAAGATGCCTTGAGAGATGAGGATTGCCCATGGCTTATTAATTGCACAGCCCAAGAATACTTAGTCAATATGGGACTAGACTCTTACTTTAATATGTCCCCTCACGTGTGGTGAACCAACCAAACACTTGGACCATAATAGGGGGGAGATCTGCCCAAAACCCAAGGGGTGGCTTTGATACCATGTTAAAGTCTAATAGGCCACTCAATTTTAAAAGATGCTTTGTGAGATGGGGATTGCTCATGGCTTATTAATTGCACAAACCAAGTGGACACCACTTCCATTCAATAGATCAAATGCCGATCAACCCAAATCCATCAGAAACGGCGTCAACGGATAAGTCACGCGCCGCCACGCGTGGTTATAAGAAATTGACAGCTGATCCACGTGCCTCACACGCCGCCATCAGTCGAGAGTGCCACTTCAGCCCTAACTGGGTCTCTGACTCGCGGTTCGATCCACAGTTCTCCTGACCCGGATCTGTGACTCGGTACTGTTAGCAGATTAATTTTTTTTTTTTAAATTCAAATTTCGATTTTCAAAATTTTAAAAAATAAAAAATAAAATAAATCATTTTTATTTTCCTTTGTATGCCTTTTATTTTATTTGCAATATTAAAAAAATAATAATAATTTCGAATTTCGAATTTTAAAATTCTAAAATTCAAAACAAAAAAAAAAAAAAAAAAAAAAAAAAAAAAAAAAAAAAAAAAAGGAGAACCATTTGTGGGATATATATTTTGATAAGCCGAGATCGAGCCAAGCCATTGAGCTACTAAGCTGAGATCTCGGGCCAAGGCCATTTCAAGATCCGAGCCTTTAAGCCATTGAGTTGCGATTCAAGCCATTGAGCCATGATCCGACCAAGCCAAGCCAATATCTACTTCAAGCTACAATCTAAGCCACCGAGCCTTTGAGTCGAGATCCGAGCCATCGAGCCGAGATACGAGCCAAGTCGAGTTGAGCCACATTTTTTAGCTATTATTTTGTTACCAAACTCAAAAGTTCCATTAAAAAAATTACACATTGAGTTTGAAGGGGAATGTTAAGTAATATGTTAAGGAATCCCACATTGGTTAGATATCATAGTTGTGTTAGTAGTCCTATGTATAAATAGAACACCTTACAACACATTGTATTCATCCAAAATATCATACAGAGAGAATATAATAAAAATGTAGCCCAATGGGCTACATCTTATGGACGTAGGTATTATGCCGAACCACGTGAAACCCTAGCCGTCAGTCCTATCTCTCTCAATCTCTTTTCTATTTCTCTATTCTTATTAGATTTAGATTTTCCACAAGGTTAGGGTGTCCTTGTGGTACGATAAATCCAAAGAGTATTTTTGTGATTTGTACCAGATAAGGTTAGGGTATATATAAACACCGTTGTAACCATATTTTCTATATAGTTGATTGATAGCTGCTTGTTCTCATGCACATAAACACACTATTGAATCACGTAAATTTTATGTGTTGGTTTATCTCTTCTTTAATCTTGTTTAACCGATTCTTTCACAACATTCTATTTTCTTCCGTGATAATCTCGTGCTCTTTAACCGATTCTTTCACAACGTTCTATTTTCTTCCGTGATAATCTCGTGCTCTTATGGCAACTGGAGTCTTGCTAGATGGGAATAACATTAGGTCAGGAAAAGGAAAAAAGAAATGCAAAGTGATACAGCTGTCACTAAGATTTTGCTGCAATGTCATGCCAGGTGGAACCTACTGACCTACAAATATAAGGAACGCTCTCTATATATATTCTTAGAATTTAATTTCAAGGTTTTGCAATAGAGTTGAGTGGAGTCCAATCTGCTTGAATTTAATTTCAACGCTGTACTAGAAAGAATTCTATAAAATTATATGGACATACCTTGTCGAATTGAACTTGAATGTGGAACTGAAAGGGGATCAATACGATTTGTCTTTCTATCTATATACTTCGATCAACACTCGAAATGTAATATACGAAAAAATAAAATAGAATAAGTATAATTAGTGTTTACACATTAAATAACTTTTAGGCCTACAAACAGTATTGGGTCTGGATAAGTTATTTATTAAAAAAGATTAGAATTACTGTTTGATCCTAAATGAAACAAGTTATGTTAATTTAAATAGAAGCCCAAATGGTAAAGCTCGATTATACTTCGAGGCAACATCCAAACTTATCTAAAAACAGTTACAAAGCAGTACGATTTTAAGAAACTGTTAAATAACAGTTTATTAACAATTTGGATACATATATGACAAGTGTTATCATCTCCAAGAAGAGTGTTTTTTTGTATTAGACAAGGTTTACTGAGGATTTGAAATTCAAAATGAGAAAATAACTGTTCAATTGAAAAAACTGCTACTCGAGGAAGATATAAATAAAAGAAAAGAAGACAGTTATCACCCTAGCGTATTTCCCAGAGTTCAAGGGTCCATTTGTGATTCAAAGTGTTTTCAAGTGTGTTCAAGTGTGTTTAAGTGTATTCTAAAATGTGTTCAAGTGTTCAGAAGTGTGTAAAACAGTGTAATTTAGTGTGTTTAAGTGCTTTAAGTGTGTTTTTAGTTTAATTGAGAGAGTTATATCCTGCAGTTCGAGTTCTTGAAGTGTGTGAGAGTAATAGGAAACTTCTCCTTTGTAAGTTTCTGTTGTTCTTGTTCATATTCGAATTGCTTGTACTCGATTATCATTCAATATATATTATACAGTTTATTATTGTTTACAGTATTGTTAAATTTCAAGCTGTTTACATTTATAAAAGAGTAAACTATAAATTTTTATCTCGAGATCAAATCTGTGATCAAGTTTGTCTTAGAGATTTTTTGATATCAACTTCTATATTAAAATCATAAGTAAATTAGTTAGTGTTTACCATTTCTGATTCAAACCAAATCTTTTATCACTAAGGCATAATTCGAACCAAGCACACCCTTTTGATTTATAGAAGTTGGATAATTAATTGAGTGTTAGTTTGGATAAAACTAATTAATAAACTTGATTAATTATAAATTTTAGCTTTGTTCAAAAAATTAGGTTTAGCAGAAAGACCTAAAGCCACTCCCTTTCACATTAATATCTCCCCATCCCTCTCATTCTCTTTTATTTGTGGCGGCCTCCATCATACAGTTTTGTCCCACTCCCCAATTGACAAAGAAGAATAACAAATAAGAGAAAAGGAAGAACTTTGGCGTAATATACTACATACAAAAGGTATAAGCTGTCATTTTCACAATTGTTTCATATACTTAATGATATGTCTCATGGTTCATTATACTTTAGCTAATTCAACTTAGGTTCATATTAATTTGGTTAGTATCTTCATGCTTCAGTGATTATCCTCGTGCAATGTGGTGTTCATTCATCCTAGGCTAGGCGTAACTACTAGTAAATTTTGTAGGTTTTTGTCTTAACAAGTACAATGTTATATATTTTGTTTGGTAGACGCTGGGTTGTGTTAGTGTATAAGGTGTAGGTGGGTTTTGGTTGGAGTATTAACTTTTGCGGCTAGGAGTAGAAGAATCTCATAAGTTAGCACTGGATAAAATAAATAATTAGAACTTCAGGGTAATAGTATTTCTTGGATTACCTAATGGTGTAGGTTTGGAATTATTTATGTCACGCCTTGAACCCAAGGTGCAAGCTCGGCACGTGACAACAGCCGCACACCCAACATTACTTATCTTACCTGTGTGTGCAAGGCCTCAACAAAGTTCTAAACCTTTGACTAATCCTTCATAATTTAGAAATTGAAGGTTCAAAATATATAGTCTCCAATAAATTAACAACTAAAGGAATCTACAAAATTTACAACTAATATAAATTCCTTGAATATAAAATAAATCTTCTAATGGTCACATAGTGACGTGTCTGACATTCATTAAAATCAAATCCTAATTTCCTCTCACACGCACCACCTTAATGAGAGCCCCAAGATTTGCTACTCCTCAAGATCTGGAATTGGGGAAGAAGCACAACATTTGGGTTGCTAGAAGAGGCTTACACTTGGGTTATTAAGAAGAGGCTTACTTGGGTTGCTAAAAAGGTATACTTATTATTTTAAAGTCCATGATTATGTGATGTAACGATTCTTAAATGAAACAGAAAATTGCTTCCGCAAACTAACAGTGGTATTAGAGCCTACCACATCAAATCATGGATTATTTGTTTCGGAAATCATGGATGTTAATTTTTCTTTTGTTCACAGTCTGCCGTGAACATTTGTGCCATGATATAGATGCCGTGAATATTTGTTTCATGATCTATATATATCATTTACCGTATAACATATGTATGTTTATACCTTGAATAACATGTAAAGATATTATGCCGTAAATAATATGTACATATGTATTGTTGCCGTGAATGATACAGATGGATATGTATGCCATGATTCATGTAATATATATACTTATATATACAGATGTTTAAGAATGATATAGATGGAGATATTACCGTGAATAGTTATAATGATGTTGCCGTGATTTGTTGATTATGCCGCATGAGGTATTTATGAATATATGTGATATATGATTATATCTGTTGTTATATGAATACTAGTCGTTATCCTGTGCGATGCACGGGAAAATTCTTAGTAAAGCTACAATTTTAGCAAATGAAATGATTTTGAAAGTTTGGTGAGAAAGTTCTTTCATAAGAATTTATTAGAAGTCAATTGCAATAATGTAATTCATTATCTACTCTAAAACAATAAAATGATTCACATGCACAAAATTACCCAAAATATTGTTTGCATCTCTATTTGGTAAAAAAAATAAAAATACATTTTCTCTTTACTGCACCTCCAATGACAGAATGTCATGACATAAAATTGGCTTCCACCAGAATCATAACCACCTAAACAATCACTTGAAGATGGCTCTCTGTAAATGAAACATGGAACTAAAAAAAATAAAAAATAAAAAGATTAGAACTTGATTATTCAATTATATATCTAATATATAGACATATCATAGAGAGAATGACTATATTATAGAGTTCAGTTAGCACAACTATATATAATCAAATTACACTTTTGTACCAAAGCTATCAACATGAGATTCTCTTATTGGTTATACATCTCCATGCCTCCAATATTTTCAATTCAAATGATGAAAAAGTATGATTTAGATAACAACCATTTTATCATTTCCTTCTCATAGATCCAATGACACGAATATAACCAAAAACTCAAAATTAATAATTTCCCAATACATATATTGTTAATAAAAAATAAATTAAATTGTCCATAATGTTGGGGAGTAAAATACTACCAAAAGATGAACCAAACTATTTCTTTGGCATAAAAATTAATCATAGCACTTAATTTTTACTCATGAGCATGTGTCCTTCCCCCATTCAACTCTTGCATCATCTATCATCCTTCTAGTTTAATATTGCATGGTCCAGGAAAACAGATATGTGCAGTAATTGACTCCAAACTATATACTTCTTCAATTTAATTTTCAAACTAATAGACTCAAAATATACTAAACACATGCATAAAATAAGAAGAATACTATATACATGTAAATCATTATAAGAAATCAATGACATGGTAAAATTAATATATAACTCAAAATTGAAGCATATGCGGTTGTGTGGCTTATGTGCAACGGGAGTAGATGTAGTTACTTTTAAGAGAAACAACATAGAGACAATACGTAACCTGATTCACTCAAAACTTAGGGTGACCATTTTCTGACCCATGCTTCTCATCACAATCTTCCAGAACTTTGACCAAAGCGACATCACAGTAACCATGGCATACCCTATAAGAAAAATATATACCAGAGACCTGAAAGACTAATACATGTCATACAAGTAATAATAGAGACCAAGTACAAATCCTCATCTATACAAATTTTGTACTAAAGTTCATGTCCTCCTATAGTGGGCATAGACAGGGTTTGACCTTGTGAAATTGTTGTCTATAACTCAATACAATTCATGACCAAGACCAAGCCCAACCCAGTTCATTGAAATATATAGATATATCTTTGTTTCTGGAATCAGCTCACAAAATAAAAGTAGCAATAAATTAGTAGAATCTAAAATTTAACAATTCAGTCCAAAAGAACATGAATCAAAGTCACCTTCAATCAAGGAACATATTCTCCATGCTTGTAATAGGTGGGACTCTTTGCTACTCTCCACCTTGTCATTCCCATACCAGCTGCAATAACCAACAAACCCAAATTAAAAATTAAATCACACAGCCAAAACAAAAAGAAATTTCAAATTCAATTTTAACGCAAATCTACAATTCCTTACAGTGATATTCAAAATCGTTGGTAGATCCCAAAGCATGGTGATATTCAAGGAACCTACATTTAAAAAAAAAAAAAATGGAAACCCATAATCAAATTGAAATCTGAATTGCGCACGATAGGAATGAGATACATGAGACTCTGCTTTTTGCAAGAAACATGCACTCTTCAACTCGTCTGCTTTATTATTCAATGCTCCTGTGGCTGAATGGCTCCTGCATATAGAATCCAATAGCCAACAAACTCATCCTACCTGAAATGTAGAGAATTCTTGATGCTCTCTTCAATGAGGGATTTGAGATATATATATATATATATATATATTTATGCGTGTGTCCACGAGATCTTGAAACGGTTCAAGAAGGCCAAGGCTGTTACAAAGCCGAATCTTTAATGTCAACCAGAGATTGTGGGTAAGGCAATTGAGAAGATGAGGAGTCAAGAGGGAAGAGAGAACTAAACCTTTCACTAGTGGGCAGAGGAGGCGTCTGAGAGAGGGAGAGTTAGAGAATATTTAAGGAGACGACATGTGAAAAAGAAAGTTAAGAAAGTTATACGTGTGAGAGAGAGAATTAAATAAAGGGAAGGATGACATGGACGTTTGTGAATGTAGGGATTATGACGTGGCAGTGTTTGGAGGATGGAAAAAATTTTCTCTCTGCTTCGAGTTTTAATTTATACTAGTCGCAAACCTGTGCGATGCACAGGAAAATTATTTAAAATAAAATCTAAATTAATTTTGACTCATTTTACTTTTTTTTTTTTTTTGGTTATTCAAAATGTTGTAAGCAAGATCGATAAAGAGACTTTACGAATCAGATTTAAGATAGATCCTACTTTTTTGTTTTAAAAAATAACTAAGAAAGTATTTACCATAGGATAATTAAAATTTAATATAATATAATTTTTCTTTTGACATAAGTTGAATATAGTCCAATTTTTATAAAACATGATTTATGTTTATATTTACCATATGGATTATGTTTCCATCTAAAAATAAAATAAAAGATACTTAAAATAAGAAGAAGTACAAATAAATACATGAGCACATGATTATATGATCAAACCTAAATAATTTTCATAACTCATTTCAAGCTCATATGGTTTCATTATAACAAATCCATTCATCTTTCTCCATTGCCAGCAACAAAATTAAATGAAATACATAAGAACAAAAAGGAACTCTAAAAATCTTGATAAAAATTGCTAATTATGATTATTATTAAAAAATATTTATATTGTGTTTATATATGGACTATATTTTAGTATTAGACATTAATTATGATTGTGTTGTATATATGGAATAATATATTCTTTATATTAAATAAAAATATAATGTGTCAAGATCCTAATGGAAGGTTTAATTATAGAATAAAATTTATATTCAATTAGAAAATATATATTAAAATAATGAGGTGTAAAATTGTGAGATTTCAAAAGCTTATGTGGCCAAATATTACGAGATCAACCAAAAGTCAAAAAAGTTTTAGTTTTACATTATAGTATAGACTAGTCGATAACCCGTGCAACGCACGGGAAAGTTTAATATAATATTACTTTTTCTCTCTTTTATTTTTTGTCTGAATATGAAATTTGATAATTATGATAATTATTAAAAAAAAACATTTATTATTATTGTGTTTATATATAGAATAAAATTTAGTATTGGACACTTATTATGATTATGTTTGTATATATGGAATAATATATTTTTTCTATTAAGGAAAATATATATTAAAATAATGAGGCGTAAAATTGTGATAATAATTAAAAGCTTATGTGGCGCAATATTATGAGGTCAATCAAAAGTCAAAAAAGTTTTGGTTTTACATTATAGTATAAACTAGTCGCAAGCCCGTGCGATACGTGGAATATGTAATTATTTTGTAATTGGCATGTTGTTGTAAATGATACAACTTTTTCATATCTTATTGCACTCTAGTCAATTTCTTTCACTAGTTATAGATATTTTGTTTGAATAAATTGTAGGATATTGTTAAGCAAGACACTGTCAAATCTGATAGTTTCCCTCTAAAAAAATTGAAACAAATACTTTCATAACCCAATACCCAATAAAACCACCATCCAAAACCAAAAAGAAAAAATTACATCTAATAAAATTATGTTTCAAAAAAAAAAAAAAAAAAAGTTAAAAATCCAAGACTTATCCCTCTAATATCCAAAACACATAAAAAGCATCTAAAAATTTTTCACAAAGAGAAAATATGTTAGAAGGTTTGGAAAATGGAGAAAATGTGGTTTTATAAAATTAAACAAAACACCATACAATGTGCACTTTTTTTTTCTTTTTTTCTTTTTTTTCTAAATAGAATAATTCATTGTAGAGAGTAGAGACAACAGCCAAAAATATTAGCAAGTACACTTGTCTTCCTAAAAAAAAAACCAGTTGTCCCTCAATAATGTAACTGGTATAGAATCCAGCCATTAAAAATCATATATGAGCAAATTGGAACCAAAAAACTAAGTAATATTATAATATAGAAGCAATAGCTTTTCCATCTATCTACCATTTGTTTTAATGAAGATTGAAAATATAAATAAATACGAAAAAGAGAAGTTGGCGGGAAAGAAATAGGCAAAATCGTAAATTGCAAAAGAATTAAACACTAAAATAGAGACAAAAATCTTATCATAGTATTTCACTATGAAGTATAATAGTACAAAACACAATTTGAAGGGCAAATGAGCTCAAAATATTATCAAAATGGCTAAACTTTTGACATTTCAATATAGATATCATATATAGAATATGACTACCATTGTGGCATAAGACTAAGGAAGTACCTGTTATAAAGTGCATCTAAAAATAAAATAGGGAAAACATTGCAAGAAGCTCCTTACTTTCTTTGCCTTCTTAATGTTTGTCACATTTTCATACCTACAATTCACATAAAATCCCAACTTTAATAGTTTCATAACTAAATATTTTTATTTAATATTTGAGAAGCTAATTATAATTAACAATTATATATATGCATCACCATTACAAAACTTTGGGTTAAAAATGTACCTACATGTTAATTGAGTGCCAGCTCGACACCCATTAAAAGTTTTGTAGAACATATACTAATATAGGAATAACATTCACGAAATAGATGCATCAAAATTTTACCTTTAGCCTGCCTTGCTATTAAAGTTATTGGCTTAAATCTCATGTCTACATTCTCTATGCTTTCCATATTTGCTTGATAGAATACTCTTCATTATCCCAATATCAATTTGTTTGTACTTGACTTAAAGGATGGTTTTCCCCTACATTAATTAGTACAATTTTCGTTTTTCATCAAAGCTATTATTTATGAGGCCAAAAGTACATGTCAAGTATGAATGCATTTTAAGGTGTAAAGTACAGAAAGCAAGCAAAATCTTTACAAAAAAAGGCAAAAAAAATATTGAGGAATATTACTTGATCAAACAACAGCCTATAAGCATTAAGGTCATGATTTAATGCCTTACCCTTACTGCTGCAATAATCCAAAGCTTGTACCAAATACTGAGCCACCATCAACCTCAGTCCCCATTTAATGGGTTGGGTTTGTTCCCCTAAATCAGATTTAACAAATACAAATTAGAGAGAAGTAATGTGTCAACTCATTGAAGTGAAGACACATACTAATCACATGTTCTTCACATTTTGTTTGGTTGCTTAAAAAATCTAGGCAAAAGGCCCAAAACAAAATCAATCCCACAACAACTAATAAATTTGTTTGTAGAAATCATTCCATTTTTCAAGACAACAAACCAAACTCAAAATTCCACATTGCGCATTTGTCACCCTTCTTTTCCCAGCAACAAATCAGATGGTGGAAAAAAACGCATTTCACATAAAGCACACACACACATGTAGAGATCTGTTCAAAACTAAATCGATCATCAGCATTGAAAGTAAACTCATAAACTCCTAAAATTTTTATGAATCAATTAATGATCAAAATAATAAAATTGAAATATTAGTATTGAGAACATAGCTTAGAATCTAAAACCTCTATTCAAAGAGATAGAGGGTCAAGATGGTATCAACAAAAATCTTTCAAAACCAATTTCAGAATCAGATATAAAAAACATAATTTGGTATAGAGAGAAAGTTAGGGTTTTAATAGAGAAAACATAAGTGTTTTTTAAAGAGATAAATTAGAGAATGATTAAATCGAAAGAGATACAGTCACAACTCACAACTATAAGTTCGTTAATTTGAAAATTAATTTCTCACACAATTAATCCATGGCCATAAGACTCATCAACGTAACTTCAATTTCATACTCTTTGACAGTCATAAATACTCATCATCACAAATCAGAAGCTGGTAATTACTGGAGCTTATGACATTTTTACGCAAGGGTTATCTAGAATAATTAAAATGTTTGATAATTAAATAATACCTAAACCTCAAAGAAAATCCTATATATTCTCATATGTTCTATGTGCAGTAAAAATGCGCACATAGCACATGTTAAGAAATACTAAATTAATCCATTTCAGTTCCAACATTTCATATTGAAGACAGAGAATGGCCTACTCAATAGCCTGAATTAAGTTCAAGTGCATGTATTGAACGAAATTTTGCAAATTTCAAAAGGCAATGACATCAAAGGGAGTTTTGGCAAAAAAATGCTTTTTTTTTTTTAAGTTAATTTATCAAATATGATGAGGGAAAAGTAAATTTGAAATATGGACTTTGTATTTGGTAAAGACAAGATTGAACTCAATCTTGTCTTTACAAAACACAAGATTGGCTTTTTTTTGTCAATCTTGTGTTTTAGAAACACAAGATTACCAACTTTTCTAGTTGACCGCTAACTAAAACAGCCATAACCTTTCCAAAAATGTTAAATGAAACTTGTGTTTCTGAAAAACAAGATTGAGAAAAATCTGACTTCTTTCTTTAACCGTATCATGTCCATACAAGTACTGTGTGTTGAAATTTTAAATGAAACTTGTGTTTACAAAACACAAGTTTCATTTAAATAGTAAATTGAGATGACCGTTCACTGAGACATTGAAATTTTAAATGAAACTTGTGTTTACAAAACAAAACACAAGTTTCATTTAAATAGTAAATTGAGATGACATTTTAAATGAAACTTGTGTATACAAAACACAAGTTTCATTTAAATGGTAAATTGACTACCGTGTCCGTACAAGTACTGTGTGCTGAAATTTCAAATGAAACTTGTGTATACAAAACACAAGTTTCATTTAAATAGTAAATTGAGATGACCGTTCACTAGGACATTGAAATTTTAAATGAAACTTGTGTATACAAAACTGTCACCGCAACTTTAACTTTTTTCAGATGATCTGACACTACAGAATAAAATTAAATCTTGTGTTTCCTAAATACGAGATTCACTAAAATTTAACCTCTTTCTTTTGCTTCATATCTCAGTCTTTCCTCCCTGCACATATCTCAGTCTTTCCTCCTAACACAGAAACGGCGATTTTCTCAATTTTCACTTGTTCACTCAAATCTTCTCCTTACTTCATTAATCTATTTAGATATCTCTTATCTCAAAATACGGTAAACAAATCTACATTCTCATTATTTTCAGATCTCTTTCATCTATTATTTTAAGATCTTTTTTTTTTTTTTTTCGTTAAATTATTATTTTCAGATGTAGTCTAGGCAACACTAATAATAATTTTGACAATCTCAGCAATAGACTATGATTTGTGGCTTGTTTGATGTTCTAATGTCTTATCTATTTTTTTTTTCTTTAATAAATTATTATTTTAGATCAACATATATTTGATTATATCTTTTAGTTTTACCTTTATTTCTTTATAAATGCCAAACACTAGATTGGGTACCAAAAAAAAAAATTAATTGTTTTATTATAATAATGTTGTTATGAGAAATTTAATAAATTTAAGAATAAAATCTAAACTAAACCTTAGAATACACAAGTTGAATGAAGAAATAACACTAAGAAACATTAATTGTGACAAGAAAAAAAAAATCACAAAAAAAAATATAAATGAAGAAAAAAAAAACAATTAGCTCACATTGATGTTCATAGTTGATGATCATAGTATATTTATAACCATCATAGGCATATAATATTGCATTAAAAAACACACACAAAAAAAAAAAAAAAAATCAGAAGAAAAATAGAACCACCCAATAATATGTTGAAACCATTTATTAATCTTCTGAAAATAAAAATAAATAAGACACAATCATCTTAAAATAAATTCTTGTACCACGAGATTCTATTGTGTTCATACTTAATATGTGTTATTTGTCACTAACATGTTATAATTTGAATTGATTTAAATAGGTTTATCCATGGCTCCAATTATCATCTATGTTTACTACAATGGAGAAACAACTAATAGTCATGAAGGGATTCAGTATCAAGGGGAACATGTGAAGACAAAGATTATTCGATTAAAACATAGAATTTCGAAGTTGAGTAAACTGAAGAAGCAAATATGCAGAGCACTGGAATTGGATCATCACTTGCATGTCATGACTATTACTTATCAGCATCCTCATATAATACACAACAACGTTGCTCAGTTCATACTTGTTTTGATAACATCCGATGATGATGTTAATCTCATATTTGATGTACACAATGCTTGGCCTCAACTTGCAGTTATTGAGTTATATATAATTGTGGAGCCTATAACACAACATGATCTTACCCAACCCCTCATAACACTGTCTCACGAGGGACAAACACTCACAGAGGAATGTGGTCCCAGCAATCAACATCACTATGTTCCATCTGAACAAAGTCATTTAGATGAACAGGTTATAATGAATGCTCAAACTCTCCAAGAGGATCATCTTGATGATGAGTTCATCGATAGGATTGTTAGTGAGTCGAGACATCATCTTGATGTTGATGATTAGTATAAAGATTCAGATATTGAGATAGCCATTAGTGGTGGTGGTGTTGATGGTCAAGCTACTGATGATGATGACGACGATGACAATAATGCACTGGGGGATGATCATGGTGAAGAAGAACACGCTATGCCTAGTTATCGTATTATGGAAGCTCCATCATCGGCGTTTATTGCAAATACATGGGACAACGTTATAGTTCCATCAAATGATGAGGTGTAGTGTGTATCCGTTTGGAAAAGGGGGATGGAATTGAGCAAAGAGATGTTGTTCAACAACAAAGATGAGCTGCAATTTTCAATTAGGGCGTACTCCATAGACAAGAACCAAAGTTATAAAGTGAGTGAGTCAAGCATGGTGAAATGGGCAACTTATTGCTCTAAGTGTGAATGGTACCTCTGAGCCTACAAGCGCAAGAAGAAAGAATATTGGGAGATCACAATACACAATGGTCCTCACACATGTACAAGTAGCACCGTTACTAATGATGGTAAGACGATGAATTTAAAATTATTGAAAAACATATTCACCATTTGGTAAAGATTGACCCTGCTGCCAAATTAAAGCTTTTAACTGGCGAAGTAAAGGAGATATGAGGACAAAATGTTTCTTATTTTAAGATGTGGGATGCAAAACAGAAAGCAATTGGCAATATATATGGGTATTGGGATAAGTCTTATGAGGAGTTACCCAAGTTTCTGTTGGAAGTACAAGATAGAAATCCAAGTACACAAATGGAATACCAAAACATTCATACCAACCATGCAGGTACTAATTTTTTTCACCGTGTTTTTTGGGCGTTTGGTCCTTGCATTACAGGGTTCCAACATTGTAAGCCAGTTATCAATATCGATGGAATACATCTTTATGGTAGATATGAAGGAAAGTTGTTGATTGCGATGGCCACCGAGGCAAACAATGAGGTTTATCCACTTGCATTTGCGGTTGTTGAAAGAGAAAATGGTGATAGTTGGTCATGGTTTTTGGACTGCATCAGAAAATATGTCACAAGTAGAAAACATCTTTGCATCATAACAGATCGTCATGGGGGGATTTTGCATGCCATTAATGGGAGAAATGTTGATGATTGGCGGAGTGACAACGGCCATCACCGATATTGCCTTCGTCACCTAGCCAGCAATTTCAATAAACGATTTAAAGACAAACGATTGAAAAATATGATAATAAGAGCAGGAAGTGCTAACCAGATCTGTAAATTTGACCTGACAATGGAGGTCATTAAAAGATACAATGAAAGAAGCTCGCATAGAGCTAGATACGATCCCGAAGGAACTTTGGGCACTGGCCCATGATAATGGACAGCGATATGGGGCAATGACCACAGACTTGTTTGAGTACTTCAATAGTGTATTAAAATGTGCACGCAGCCTACCCATTACTGCAATGGTCCAATACATTTTTTTCAAACTTGTGAGTTATTTCAATGCCAGACGTAACCAAACTCAAGGTCAACTAGATGATGATCAAGTGTTCAGTAAATATGCTACGGATATATTTGAGAAGAATAAAGAAAAGGCAACCAAGCATAAACCAGTGAATAGATATGATCGTTGTTCAGGTATCTTTGCTGTTCAAACACCTGTTAATGTTTTCTCTGCAAATAGGGGCAACCACATTCAAGTTGTGAACTTGTTTGAGAAAAATTGCACCTGTGGGAAATGACAATTGTATAAGATCCCTTGTTCATATGCAATCGTAGCTTGTAATAACGTGAGCATTGATGTGCGGCAGTTTATTGACCCATTTTATATATTGACTGAATGACTAGCCTACTATGATCATTCTTCTATGTCTATTCATGACAAAGGGTACTGGCGTAATGTTGAGGGCCTTAGGCTGATACCTAACCCCACACAAAATAGAGGACGTGGTCACCTAAAGGCAACAAGAATAAGGAATAAGATGGATAGGACTGAACGTCAAAGTGGTCGTCCAAGTTGTGAAATCTGTCATGAGGAAGGACATAATCGTCGAAAATATCTTAATGCGAATCCTACATCAATCGGTGGTAGTGGTAGAGGTGCAAACTAGGTATTCAATTCAACCCTCATTGAGTTGTAAAATATAATGACTATTAAATGCAACTTGTATTGCTTATATGTCATGTTTTATTATTGAGATTAGTTAGCCCTTTCCTTTTGAAAGGTTTCTTTTGAAATTTATCAATCACCTAGCCATATTTATATTCCTCATTCTTTTCTTGTTTATTTGAATAATTGCATATATGATAAAATTCTGCATCAATTTCTCATTCAATTCAACATGAATAAAAGGAAGCATAAAAAATTTTGAGATCAATAAAATTCTGCATCAACAAAATTCTGCACCAATTTCTCACAAAATTCTGCATCATAAAATATCTGCTTCAAAATCTCATAAAATTTTACATCAATAAAATTAATTCCTCATCATTAATACAATGTTAAATAAAATTCTCCTATAAAATTCTTTAGGAAGTGTCTGCAGAATTTCAATATAATCCTGCCAAGAAACATAGGGAGGGAGTCAGTTCCACAGACATTCACAATTACATTAGCAAGCTTTAAATGAGTATTCAAAAGGGAAGTACTTGAATTTCAGCAGCTTCACTAGTAATATCAGCATCTTTGCCATGAAGTCTGCGTAGCGCAGCTTCAAATTATTTATGATGGCCAAACTTTGCCTGAAAAAATTGACATTGTTTTGGTCTCATTTCTTGTTCAATCTCATATCTAATTTAAAAATAAATTGTATGACAGCTTAAATTTTTTATTTAAATGCTCACCAACCATCTGGGAGACTCCAGAACAAAACATAGATGCACAAGAAGAAATATGTTTGGAACAATTCCTTCAAATCAAAGCCAACACTTCCTTTAGTAAAGTTTTAAACTTTTTTTTTTTGTTTTTGTTTCAATAAACATCCTTATGTACAAGTATAGAGTAAAATACATAAGTTTTATAACTAATTACCAGTCAGAGCAAGTGTTCTCCATGTTATGAATGATCCTATTAAGAATGCAACTGATGATCCAGTGACAATCATGAGCTGCAGAACAAGCACAACAAGGGGGTGAGAATTAAGATATTGACCAATTAATCATCAATCAGATAGCAACATTCATAAAGAAAACATTCTTCATGATTAATTCTCCCAACTGATTCAATGTTCTGAGCCCTCCACGGAGATTCTTTGGCGCTATTTCAGCAACAAATATTGGCACCTGTTCATTCACTCTGTTAATTTATATATATATATAGAGAGAGAGGTATCAAATAATTACCACGTAAGAAAAAACTCCAATTCCATATCCTGTGAATAACCTTCCCATGTCAAGTGAAATAGCTCCCTATATTAAAGTCATGCAAAACAAAAAACAAAAGCAAAAACATAAGAGCAAGTAATTTCAGCGAGATGACAGTGTTTATTTCTTACTGTACTCTCGGAGTGCCTAATAATTTTCCTTATTTTTTAAGATAAGAACTAACATGTGCTAACAGCACATATATACCTTAGAGAAATATACAGCAAGCCATCCTGCAATGCAGAAAACAGCTGAAATCCTCATTGCCTGCTTCCATTAAATTTCAAGAAACTTTAGTTCAGTACTTAAAGGTTTAAATCAACATTATAATCATCAATTCTGCCACAAAAGCATCAAAATACTAATGCAACCACAATTCCACAAAAACACCACTTATCCAAAATAAATATACACAAAACTCAACCATCAGTAAACTACATAAATGGTTCTTTTTGAAAGCATTAAAAGAGAAAGCAAAAGAAAGAAAAATTATACAAAAAGCATGACATGGTACCAAAAAAATTATATCTTAACAATATTAGAACATTACCACTTATCTTAAATGTTAACTTCACGTCTCAAGAAGCTTGCTAATATAATACTTCAAAACACTTAAACATAGCTTCAAATTTAAAACTTCTAGACTGAGATCACTCAAGAGCACGAGTTCAACAGCAATCATGAGAAAATTTGTACACTGAAATTTATCACTTCCACCCTTCATCAATCTTTTATCTAAAGCCTAACTCAACAGAAACATTTCAAAGCTATAGCTCAATCTCAAACACCGCCACTAATATTCAAATCATAGCAATTCGAGTAAAAACAACAAGGAAAGCATTAAATTAAATGAGCAATTAATGATAAATTTATATTTTTCCTAGGGTTTCTTTTCTCATCAAACAATCATAGATTGAACAGAAAACTAGATCGGAAAAGCAAATAGAGAATTTAGAACCTTGAACAGCGCCCATTTCCTTCTCGACCTTGGCCTGCATTTCGCGAAGAGCGACAACTTCCTCTATTTGTAAATACTAGCCTATTCCTTTCATTTTCCCCCAAATTTCCCAATTCATCGAGCCAAATCAGATTTTGACAAAATCAATTCATGAACAAGCAGACCCTAGACTTAATCAAATTTCAAAATGAATAAAACCTGAGAATTCGTACCTTTTGATGGTGTGGGCTGAGGATTTCGAGAGATAAATCCAAGAGAGAGAGAGATCTGGCGGTGAAGGGTGCTGGCGGCACGTGGAGGTGCTGGCGCGGTGGTCTGGAGCATTGGGCTGGCAGAGCGGTGGTCAGGAGCGGTGGGTCTGGCACGGTGGGCTGGCGCGTGAGGGGGTGGTGCCGCAGGGGATGCTGGAATGGGGAGGGTGGTGGCACGGTTGCTGGTGGCGCTGGGGCTAGTGGCTGGCTGGATGGGGTGAAAGTGACAGAGAGAGAGAGACAAAAGGCGAAAGTGACAGAGAGAAAGAGACAAAAGTTGAAAGAGAGAGAGAGAGAGAAAACGGGTAAATGGTAAAAAGTGAAAGCTAAATACAAGATTGCTTCAATCTTGTATTTACCAAATACAAGATTGCTTAAAATATAAATAGTTATCCGGTCAGGGCTCTGGGGCTCTGGTTGCGTTCGGCTTGGGACAGCGGTTTTACCAATCTTGTATTTTACAAATACAAGATTGATGTCAATCTTATGTCTGTGAAATACAAGATTAGGCCAAACTTGTATTTAGAAAAGATAAAATCTATTTTTCAAATTTATTTCAACTGGGAAACATTTAGCAAAATAACATTAAAATATGTATTATTTTACAAAAACGGCCTGACATCAAATTGTTCAGATGTATACCGTCAGTATAAAATTGCATTAATGCTTATAAAATTGAAAGTTTGAGTGCTAGTTAAGTGGCAGTGGCTCAAATTGGCTTAAATTTCCTTAAGTTATAAACCATAAAAGTATTCATAATCTTATTCTATATATGATTAGCACACCATAGTGAATATAAATATTCATATTGTTTGGTCCCGTAGCACTTACAGGTTTTATATATAAAAGCAAGAAAGGAAATTGACATCTTGAAAATTATACCAACCAAGCAAAGAAAAATCTATACATTTAACATATTAATTCTGCATGTGAACATACTACTGCTTGAGAAATATAGAATTTGCCTTAAGATCCATTTTTCATAACAAAAAGAAGTCAGAATGAAACTTCAACAGGATTTCATATAATGCATACCTTATCAGCTACATCTCTTATTTCCTTTGCTGTGCTTGAAGGGAGAAAAGAATATGGCAACATTATAGAACTACGGTTGTTTCGATCCTTGCACTCTATAAATACTCATCATCACAAATCAAAAGCTGGTCTTCTATTAAAAAAGAAAGAAAAGAATAGAAGAATCAAATTTAAAAATGGCGTTACCTCAGATTGGAGCAGCGAGCCTTCGAAACTAAACAGAACAAAATGAAACAAAGAAACAAAGCGAGGAAATCAAAAGTAATCAGATATTTTTTAGAAAGCAACACTTGAGCATGTTAATCAATATCAAATTGAGGAAACCCATAAACGAAAACCAAATACCTAAAACCTTATATGGTGGGCAATTCAACCCCTTTCTTTTCTTTTGTCTCATCCATCTCCATGCGATTCCGGGTTGTTGTTTGTAGTATGTAATAGATAGAGATACAGAGGCGTGAGAGAGAGAGAAGGGGAAGATGAAGTTAATTGCAAATGTTAAATATCAGATTTTGCAATTGTAACGGGTGAGGAACGAATGGGCAAGAGAACGATTTGATTAGGAAAGAAATAAATGCTCCAAAACGACGTCGTTTTGGAGCAATTCTATGTGCAATACATTAACACAAGGAGAGCAGGCTTGTTTTTTTTTTTTTTTAATTATTATTATAGATATATGACAAAAAGCCAATCAAAAAATAAATTGATACCTACAAATTATTTTTTTTCCATATGTCATGTTTGTCCAAATCTTTCTCAATAAATGCAATATCCTGACTTTGTGGGAGGAATTTGAGGAGACAAAAATATGTATTTAATTTAAGAAATAATATAGATGTATTAATTTATGAGAGACTTTCCTAATAATGAATTAGGAAAGTGATAATGTAAAAAAAAAAAAAAACATAGCAATAGGGTTTTTTTAAATACCGAAAAATAAGTAAAACATTTATAAAATATTTGAAGGAATTATTTGGAAGTTTTTTTTGAGAATTTTTATTTAGGAATTTAAGAATATAAAAATTAGTAGAATTAATAATGTACATTTAAGGGCATAACTTTTTGTATTTTCATTTATTATTGACACATGGAAGAATAGATTGACAATTACAAATCATATTCCACCATGTGATGTTGTCTATCCAATTTAAGATACATGTCAAGCAAAAGACGTTGCTATATATGCCACGTGGTAGATAGATGGCAACATTTTTTGTTTTAATTTATATATAGATATAGATATATAGATTACATTACAAATCTTTTCTACATTAAATGAGTTTTTTTTTTTTTTTTTTTTTTAATGTACAAAACAAAACCGATTCCTTACCTCCAATAATTTTTTTGTAATTACCAATTTTTTTGGATTACCATTTGTTCCGAATATGTCTCCAAATTAATTCAATGGGAAAATGTCTCCTCAAATCCCTTTTACATTAAATGTGCATTACATTAAAAATGTTTTTTATTTTTTATTTTTTCTTCCTTTGCTCTAATAAAATTTGCACGAATTAATTTCAATTATTGACTAACTCAACCCCTTAATCATGGGTTTTCCTTATGTAATGTTCATCCATACTTCAAAACGATGTACTTACATCTAATATTAAGTTTTTTTTTTTTCCTAAACACATCTTATATTTAGTTATTAACTATTTAGATTATTAAAAAAAAAAATAATAAGGTTATTAAGTACTTTATTTTTGACAAGTCTCCTCAACTTCATTGCTATCCGCTTATTCTTAATTGTGTCACATTATTCCCTTTGTTGTTTATTTCCCTCAACTAATATATTTTTTGAGTAATGCTAGAGACACAACTTATTTTACAACCAAATGTTTACAAACTGATATAGCATCTAAGGTGGAGGTTGTCATGTCATTAAAATAATAATGAATTAATGATGGCTAAATTTAAGTGTTATATTTTAATGATATGGCAACCTCCACCTTGGATGCCACATCAGTTTGTAAGCATTTGGTTGTAAAATAAGTTGTGTCTCTAGCATTACTCATATTTTTTTAAGCAAATTCCCTCTGCTCTTTATATTTTTATTTTTGTTTTGTCTTTATTTTTCTCCATATTACTTGATAGGTTTTGATTTTCTCAATTTGGTTCTTTATTTCAGTTTGCTCTATTTAGCATTGAAGACTCACAGCTTCGTCATGTTCCTCAAAGGTAACATCGTTTTTCATTATCTACTTATTTTATTTTCTTCTTCTTTTCCTAATTCTCTATTTGATCACCAAGAAAATTTAACAAAATGATGAGAAGGTAGAAGCATTTTTTGCACTCACACGTTGCCATCTTTCTGGCACGTGGCATCTATGGCAACGTCTTCTGCTTAACACATGATAGCTAAGTTGGACAGATATAACCACATAAGTGTCACGTGCTAATAGGTGTCAATATCTATGTATATAATAAATATGACAACAAATTATTTTAAACATTAAAAATGTCCCTTCAAATTTCTCCATCATTTAAAAAAATCCCACAACTATATTTATTAATCACTAAATAGTAGTTATCTAATCTATTAAATTTGTTAAGTAATTGATTTACTTTGTA
>BKZX01030465.1:171511-198941 GCA_014362285.1 Fagus crenata | reverse complement strand
TAGTTATCTAATCTATTAAATTTGTTAAGTAATTGATTTACTTTGTAACCTACCAAAAATACTCCACGGATTAAAAAAAAAATTTAATAAATGATTTTTGTTTTAAAAAAATCCCATAACAATTTCCTTGGCATAGCATTACACGGGTTAAATATGTTTCTCCCATTAGTTACTCCAAACGACGTCGTTTTGGGTGTGAAAAAGGGGAAGAAAAAAAGTCTTCCATTTATTATAGATGATTGATATAGAAGGAAATAAATTTCTCCTTCATTTAAAAAATTTCCACAACTATGTTTATTAAACATTAAATAGTAGTTATCTAATCTATTAAATTTGTTAAGTCATTCATTTACCTTGTAACCTACCAAAAATATTCTAAGGATTAAAAATATTTATTAAACGATTATTATTTTTTTAAATCCCAAAACAATTGCTAGGCATAGCATTACACGGGTTAAATATGTATGTGTCTTTAGTCACTCCAAAACGACGTCGTTTTGGGTGTGAAATAAGGGGGGAAAAAAAATTCTTCAATTTAAATGAGCTAATAGGAGGGGACCTTTTATTATAGATGATTGGTATAGAAGGAAATAAGTAGTTCTGATCTATCCTGTTAAAGTATTCCTAAAAGACCTCTAAATTTTAGGTTATATTTAGCTGATCAATCGTATTAAATTATTCCTAAAAGACCTCCCAATTTCATGTTATACTTACCTGATAAATCTTATTAATTTATTCCTAAAAAACCGCCTATCTTCTTAATTTTTTTTTTTAACTAATCACGTTTCAAAAGAATGTAGTTTTATTGAGGGAACATATCATGAAATTTAATGTTAAGACATTCAATTCATTTGTAACCAACCAAAAAATATTCCTTGATATTATAAAAAAAAAATCTTTCAAACATATTCCCTTCAAATTATATATTTGATTGGACAGCTCTAAATTGCTCAGTAAACGACTAATTTAAAAAAAAGAAAAAAAAAAAGAAAAAAAAAGCCTTCTAATTATTTGGGATTACAGTACACGATTTAAAAGATTGATGAAAACAAATTTCAAAAAATTTCCATTCGCATCATATTAATTGGAGAGTCAAAGAAAAAAAATCCAAAAATATTTCTTCCACATTGGAAAGTCGGTTTTAGCTTACATGTGTCATGTGCCTATAATAAATTAACTTCATTCTTCCTAAATAATTATTCCTTTATATTTATTTAAAGGAAAATGTTTTCTTAAATCCCTCCTACATTAAATTTATATTAAATTACAAATCTTTTCTACATTAAATGAGTTTTTTTTTTTTTTTTTCATGTACAAAACTAAACCGATTCCTTACCTCCAATAATTTTATTGTAATTATCAATTTTTTTGGATTACCATTTGTTCCGAATATGTCTCCAAATTAATTCAATGGAAAAATGTCTCCTCAAATCCCTTTTACATTAAATGTGCATTACATTAAAAATGGGATTTTTTTTTTTTGCTCTAATAAAATTTGCACCAATTAATTTCAATTATTGACTAACTCTACCCCTTAATCATGGGTTTTCCTTATATAATGTTCATCCATACTTCAAAACGATGTACTTACATCTAATATTAATTTTTTTTTTTTTTTTCCTAAACACATCTTATATTTAGTTATTAACTATTTAGATTATTAAAAAAATTAAAATAAGGTTATTAAGTACTTTATTTTTGACAAGTCTCCTCAACTTCATTGTTATCTGTTACTCCTCTTATTCTTAATTGTGTCACATTATTCCCTTTGTTGTTTATTTCCCTCAACTAATATATTTTTTTTAAGCAAATTCCCTCTACTCTTTATATTTTTGTTTTTGTTTTGTCTTTATTTTTCTCCATATTACTTGATATGTTTTAATTTTTTCAATTTGGTTCTTTGTTTCAGTTTGCTCTATTTAGCGTTGAAGACTCACAGCTCCGTCATGTTCCTTAAAGGTAACATTGTTTTTCATTATCTACTTATTTTATTTCTTCTTCTTTTCCTAATTCTATATTTGATCACCAAGAAAATTTAACAAAATGATGAGAAGGTAGAAGCATTTTTTGCACTCAATAATACGATTTTAATGGGTTTAATTTGATTTTTCTCACTTTGGGTCTTTGTTTAGTGATGAATACTCACTACTACATTCTGCTCCTCAAAGGTAATACCGTTTTTCAATATTTTCTTTTTCTTTTTCCTTAATTAATCTGTTTGGCTCCTAAGAAAAATTAACAAAATAAGAATGTAGGAGAATTTTTGGCAATTGGCATGTTATTTGTTAGTTTCTAGCACTGAAAAGGGGGAAAAACAATGAGGTGAGTTTTTTTTTTTGGTATCATTTATTTATTTATTTATCTCTCAACCCAAATTACGTTATATATATATATATATATATATTCTAGATGGATTTCTTAAATTAGATTGGGTCAAGTTCTTCAATTATATACTGATTAAGTTTATGATCAAGTTCTTCGATTATATTTTGAGCTATCTAGATTGGAATTTACCAAATTACTAATTTAGATTGATTCTTTCAAGTGAATTTTATTGAAAAAAATTGGGATAAAATATCTTTTGAGTTTAGCTCCTAAGGAATTTATTTTGATGTTGGCATTTTCTAATTGTTGTTGTGCTATCAAAGTTAGTGGTAAATTTTTAGGTATGAAGTACAAAAAAAAAAAAAAATTGGTTTTAGATATGAAATTCTTGATTGTTTGTATGTATTTAATCTTAATTTCATATGATCGATTTCATTAGGTGTTGAAGAAAGGATGCAAATGAGTAATAAGTAATTACCTTAGTCATTGGAAATATTTTTGGTTTGAAAAGTATATTTGGTAGTTTCAGCTATGGATTTGATTTTGTTAATTAAATCTAAAATCACATCATTTTTTTTTTTTTTTTTCATTCTAATATATTGCACAATACTTCACATGGAGGATTATACAACTATAACATGCATGTTATTTATAATAATTTTATAATTAATATAATTAATTAATTAAAAGGTACTTGCTCCCACACGGTTGTGCGGGTTATTGTCTAGTATAATTTAAATCCGAAGCTTTTTTTACTTGATCTCATAATATTGCGTCACATAAGATTTTAAGATCTTACAATTTTACACCTTATTGTTTATATATATATATATATTTTCTAATTAAATTTAAATTTTATTTTATAATTAAATCTTTCATTAGAATTTTAACACATCATATTTTCTTTAATAGAAATATATAATATATTATTCCATATATACAAAGACAATCATAATAAATGTTTAATACTAGAATATATTCTATATATAAACACAATAATAATAAATATCTTTTAATAATTATCATAATTATTAATTTTTATATTTAGACAAAAAATTAAAGAGAAAAAAGTCATATTATCAATTATAATGTATCATACATGACACATGATAAAAAAACAAAAACAAAAAAACAAAATCCATAATTTGAGAGAACCTTAACCACAGGATTGACAGGTAATCTCATCAAGTTGCAATTAATTTTGCCTTACTATGAATGGTTAGCCTCACGTTTGTTGTCGGAAAACCCGCCTGAAAAACTATATTTATACCCCTATTTTATATATAGCTTATATTTTGGTTTATTTTTATAACTTTATTACATATATAGCCTACATGTATGTTGTAACAACTGAATTGTTTGCAAGTTGCGACAAACATATAAGTACTGGGCTACGCAATTAGCCTATAGTTGGGTTCTAATTAATTATTGTTAAGAAAACTACACTCCTAGCTAGTAACAACCTAAACTAACTTCACTAATTTATAAATAACCTATATATCCACGATATCAATCTATATTATTCTCAACACCTTTGCTTTTTTTTTTTTAAGCTAATATAACACTATAGATATCTCATTAAAAAAAAAAAAACACACAAAAAAACACTAGAGGTAAAATGGACGAGAGGAGGTGCGGTGGTCAGGGGATTAGAATAGGGCGCTGGACCACAATATTTGCTTCCATTTTGATCATGGCGGGTGCTGGAACAACTCAGCTGTTTGCCATATATTCGCGATCAGTCAAGAAGACCCTTAATTGCAACCTGTCAACTCTCAACACTATAAGTGTTTTCAAGGACGTGGGGGCAAACATCTCAGTGATTGCTGGGTTATTTTTTAAGGTAACACCCTTCTACATTGTACTTCTAATAGGCTCAACCGCAAATCTTGTGGGATACCTACTGCTGTGGCTTTCTGTAACTGAAAGAATTTCAGAGAGTTCGTGGAAAATTAGTTTATACTCTATGATAGGTGCATCCTATGAGAGCTTCGCAAACACAGTTTCCCTTGAAACTTGCGTTAAAGTATTCCCAAACAATCACCTAAAAATTTGGCGAGTGATTAACGGATACAAGGCAATTGGTTCTAATATTTTACTTCAGATATTCTTAGCCATGTATGAGAAGGAGAATTACGCAATTTTTATATTTCTGGCCATACTACCCACAGTTTTGTCAATTTTGTCAGTGTACGGTGTACACAAAAAAAAGGTACTAAACCAGGAAAACGAGGAGCTCGTTAGATTTTTTCTCCAACTCTCCGCAATTCTAGCTGGAGGTCTGATGGTATTGAATTTCGTACAAAGGTTCATCAAGATCCCTAAAGACACTCTCCAAATATCTACCATCATAATTTGGACTGTACTTCTGTGCCTCCTTTTGTTCTGGTCCATTAGACAAGACAAGAAAGAGAACAACAATGCGAAACAGATGGCCCCTTCAGACATTCGAGTAGAAGAATCGAAAGTTGGTGAAGTATTGGAAGCATTCTCAACCCTTGAAATGTTCCTAATACTGTTAATTACGGTATTAGGGTCGGCAGCTTCCTTAACCACAGTCGACAATATGGGGGTAATTAGTGAATCGTTGCAGTACGATTCAAATGCAAATAATGAACTCGTGTCGCTATTCAGTCTATCGAGTTTCTTTGGCCGAATCTTGTCGAGCTTCATGTCGGAACTACTTTTCAAAAAGTATAAAGTTCCTCCAACTGTGATACTAACTACTGTTCTCTGTTTCTCGTGCCCTGGATTTATCCTTGTCGCTTATCCCTTTAATGGGTCGCTTTATGGTGCCTCAGTAATGATTGGATTCACATTTGGGGCTCAGAGGATGCTACTTTCTCGAGTGGTTTCTGATTTATTTGGTCCAAAAATACGGTCAACATTGATCCAATCCGTGCATGCTGTGATTCCGCTTGCTACTTTTCTTTTCAAAACAGTATTGACAGGAAAAGGTTATGACGAGGAGGCCAAGCGACTTATGGACTTAGTTTTGGACGCAACACATATGGAACATGTGTCATTGCAGAAAAAAACGCTTTCTTGCGTTGGCTCGACGTGCTTCGAGTTTTCTTTCAAGGTGTTGACGGGCTCAAGTTTCTTCACAAGTCTCGTTTCTTTGGTCCTGCTTTGGAGGACTTGGAAAGTGTACAGAGGCACATGAAGAGGAAAAGTGCTACAGGAGCGGCCAAGCATCAAATCATACATGTCTATGTTTCGTTTTCTTTGTATTACATGTTTATATGATTTGTTTGATGATTTTGTAAGAGTTTAAATGTAATAATATTTGTAACTTTACATTTTCATTTTTAATAAAAGGTTTACTTAAATATTTATTTGTTGGTATATTACATTATCATGAATTACCACACATTCCACCCCCCCCCCCCCAAAAAAAATGATTAACAATAATAATAATAATATATTTTTATTAACGATTTCTCCAACCTCCACTACACTACCACACGTGCACTACTCCTCACCACTTATTTTTATTTTTTTATTTTGAAGCACTTAGAGTACTCATAGCAGCCTCCCTAAAATTTTTGCCAATTGAGTTTTAAAAAACTCACTTTTACTTGTTTAGTTAAAGCACTACTACACTAGACTCCCTATTCTAACTTTACTATTCCATTTTTTAATATATTTTTATTATTTTATTTTTTTTCACAACTCCCAAAATATCATCCATTCTCATTCTATTCCTCTCTCTTTCTATTCTTCTATGCACCCGTAGGATATTCCCCATCTTTTTCTTTTTTTCCTTTCCTTTTTTCTCCACCATCCACGTACACCTCCCCCTCGTTTTCTTTTTTTTTTCTCCTTTTTTTTCCCATCACCCACTTATCCCTCCCTTCTTTTTACTTTTCCCCCACCCAACATCCCCCCTCCCCTACTTGTTTTCTCTCAGTCTCAGACCTCTTCGTCTCCCTCTCCCTTTCTCCCTTTTTTTTTTTTTTTTTTTTCTTTTTTCTCTCTCGTCTCAGACCTCATTTCGTCCCCCTCCCCCTTTCTCTCTTTTTTCTTCTTCTTTTTTTTTTTTCTTCTTTCTTCATCACATTTAGCAGATCCGGTATTTTTTTGTTTTTATTTTTTGTGATTATATTCTTTTGATTGTGTTTTTTTATTTTGTTTGTTTGTTTGTTTTTGTGTGTGTGTGTTTTTTATTTTGTGATTCGATGCTCCGGTTTGAGTTTGCTGCTTGTGATTTTCTGTTTTCATTGAGCATCGTTGTTCTTGTTTTTATTGTTGTTTTTGTTTCTATTATTCTTGACGCGGGAGACAGAAAGCAAGAGAGAGAAAAAAAGTTTATTTAATTCAGTGAGGAGTGAACAGTAGCTCCCTCGTTTGGGCGAGCTACTGTTCATCAACTTCACTTTTTCTCCCGTTTGAGGAGTCTGGTGTGAGCTTCATTTGTCTGATTTTCCTCTTTTTGGCTGATTTTCAACCGAATAGAGAGGCTGCTATGAGTGTTCTTATATCCCGTTTTACAACCAATGATTAGATAGTAAAACAAACTTTTATCACCGTTGGATCAATTAAGATTGTTATAGCCCTTAGATCAAATTAATGAGGACTGGGTGACCCAAACAGGCGGTTCTCTTTCTCTCTTTTTTTCTATTTGCCTCTCTCATTCCCCGATTCTCTCTTCTCTCTCTGAAATCACTCCGTATACTCATCTCTCCCTCTCTTTCTCCCATATCCTCCTCTCTCTCTTGAGATTGAGAGAGATCATGAGCTCGGGGCAGCAACACTGAGCCCAGACCAGCGCCGATGAGTCAACTCCAGAGCCTCTAAGGTGCAGATGGACCAGATTGGTGAGAGGAATGAGCAATTTCGGCGCTCCAGAGTGAGAATGAGAGCCCTTGTAAGAAATCTCGCATTTTCCCCTTTATTTTCAATTTTTCTTCACCTCCGTTTGAAACCCTAAGACTAGTGATGGTAATTGAGTATGTAGAATTGGGGTTATATAGGCTTGGTCATTGGTGCACTGTCACTTCTTGTATTTATAGAATAGGGTTTGGGTTTGGGTGTTTTGATTAGGGTTTTTTTTCCTAGTAGCTATTTGCAAACTGGTTCTGTTGTTTGAGTGATGCTAACCAAGTGTTAGCCTATTTTGCTATATCAAAGCTTGGAGAAAGTCCTGTGGATGGGAAGACTGACACCATTCCTGAAGGACTAACAGCAGCTTTTGGTAACTGGGCATCAGTTGTAGCTTCAAGGTTACATGCTGCTTTCCTCTCTTGCAAGGTAGAGGAACTTCGAAGTTTGAAGTCCAATTACAATATTTTGACATAGAAAAGTAGAATAATTTATTCAATTTTAAACATGCTTATGTAATGTAACAACTTTAAGCTAGGTTCTGGATAAAAGCATTTTAAAAGCAGATGTTAGAAAAGTTAATATGGATATCAGCATTCATTCTTGTGGGAGCACATCATCCAGGGGCAACTGTTGGTGCTGTCGAGAAGGAATACCACTCTGAAGTAAGTTCTCTTTGGATTTGATTTCTGATTTGTCTTAATGAAATTCCTTTTTTTTTTTTTTTTTTCTTTTTTTTTTTTCTTTGTGTTTTCAGTGACCTCTCTGTTCAATTGGGTGCCCTTTTCTTTCTTAGACTGTAGTGTGTAAGCAGTTCACTGATTGAATGATATTATCATAAAATAAAAATAAAAAAGATACCCCAGATGTTTATTCGTTTAGGCTTACGATCATATGAGGCATGCCCCAGAAATTGAAATCACATGACTGGATTGTGGCTTAGAAGGAAAACTCCATCAGAACTCAGAGTAAGTTGTGCCTTGTTTTCTTTAACTTTTAGGCAATACTTGATTTTTGTTGCTAGTAGTTATGGTTCATTCATTGGTGAATGCATTACAGGGAGAGCAGTTAAAGCAGACACATGTTATAGAGATTGTAGTTGAATCTCCAGCCCCTTTGGTTGGTACAACCAAGTATGCTTTTCCTTACCTTACCTCCCTTTTTAATTTTTGGGTTTATAATTCACTGAAATTTTATAATCTTGCCATGTTTTTGATAAGCTGTTATCATCTTGCCAATTGATTAATTTATTGGACTTTGTTTGTGATTCCATTTTTATAGTTTGATATTTTGTTAATTATTGGTTTTTGATGTTCTGTGGTCTTTGACACAAAAGAAGTGTTGATTACTTGCTATATGACACTACATTACTTTCTTCCTTTGATGTTTTAATATACTTTCTTGAGCTCTGAATTATTAATTTTTTATGGAAACACTATCACATGTCCCCCATTGAGTTTAAGTCTTGCTTTTAGGAGATGAGTGCAGAAGTAAATTAATCTTCATTGCTCAAGGCATTGGCCATGCCAGATAAAGGGGATACTTCTTGTTATCCTTTCACAGTTTCTGCTGCTGGAGCAATTGCTGTGCTTCTTTGACATGGCAACACTACATATTAAATAATAAAAAATTGGCTTATTTATTAGATTTCACCAATATGAGAGGAAAAATGTAAGAAAGATTTTGATTAAATCTGAAACTAAAAAGGTTTCAAGTCGAGAGTTTCATAGATTTGAGCTAGTTGAATTTTTAATAGTTCTCCTCCTTATTATGTGCTCATTTTGTCCAATAAAATGTTAGATTTCTTAAATAAAGCCCATTTGTTTTCACTTATCAGTAACACACGCACACACGCACACACTTACTTTCACATGTGTGCACGTGGAGCTGCATGTGCATCTAACCCATCTGTTGGTTGGTGCTGCATCTGCCTCTATTCAATAATGTTGCAACATATTTCTCATGGTAAATACATTTGCTTTCATTTGTTGGTAAATGTGTTTGCATCCCTACTTCTGTTGTAATTGGCTTTTGCTGGGATTTGAAAGATTCAAATTCCTATCCCGAACTTATTCTGTTGAAAAAAGGGGTTTGAGAATGACGTAATTGATGATGAATTAATTATGGTACTATTGGTGAGCTGACATTGTAGTCATGATAGGTGGTTGAACGGGGCTTTGCAGCATTAGCGGTCATGGCTCAACCTTAGGGAAAACTTCATGCCTGAAGAACTTGAGCAAAATGAATCAAGTGAAAAGTGGCCATCTGGCCAAGCTACCATTGGTAGAGCGTTCTCTTCTCTCTTGCAACAGGCTTGGCTCTCACTTATCTATCAACTGGTTAGTCTTAAGTTCCTTCTTTGTAATATTTTTTTAAGGGATCTGCCTTGATATTCTTAAGCTGTATGTTCAGTGAGCAAAGGATAACAAAGAATGTGTAAGTGTGTATGTGGGGTTTTCCCATAAGTTGATTGTGGCTTGGTGTATTGGGTACCTTTTGATTTTCTTTTGAGTTGCTTTAGTCTTTTGCACAAGTTATTCTTCTTGTACTGTTTTCTTCAAGCATTTCATTTTTCAATTTTAGAGCTTTTAACATAGTTACACTTGTTACTTTGTGGTGATATGTAAAATATTAATTTAGTACCTATAAAAAAAAAAAGATATGTAAAATATTAATTTAGTTATGTAATCTTTGCAGTCAATAATCTGGTGTACATTTATGCATGGCATAATGGAATATAGAGTATTACTATTCACTCATATTGATGAGCTGTATAAGTTAGACAGGGATATAAGAAATGTAGAGCCTTATTTTTTAGAGACAGCCTTATAAGATCACATATATAATGTCTTTTAGTGGAGTATGAGGACTTATCTTTCAAAAGGTGTTGACACCTCATATATGTATTTACTTTAAGTAAACTCAATAGCTGAATGCAATTACTCCAATCTTTTTGGTGCAAGTTTATAATCTTAGTTTGGTCTTTGAATTAAGGGTTTTTATTCCTTTGGTTTATTCTTTAAATGGTGGTTTCACAATTTGGGCTTCTCCGCTGGGTTTTCTCCTCACTAGCTCCTTTGAACCTTGTCTGTCAGCAACATCTGAGATAAAATTGATTGGTTAGTAGCTTACTTCCAAAACTTAACGTAAGGGTTTTCTTTACCCACATATTGATTTAAGTTATTGGCCTTTGTCATCCATATTTGCTTCATATCTTGTTTGTTCCTATTCCTTTTTTTAGCACCAACAAGTGATGGACATCTTTTTTAAATTGAACTTAAGCCAAAATTGCAGCACCTGATTCTTATATTTTATCGATGCTCCTAATTTTGGGTTTGGATACTGTTTTTTTTTTTCCCTATCTTTTCTTTTTGTCCCATTGTTGGTGTAACCTTTTGTACACTCTGCTTATTTGAATGTTTTAGTGTATTTGACCTTTTATTTGATTATTTTATATTAAATGGCCAATGGTTTGCAAGACAGTTTCATTGAGAATGTAAGTTTCACTTTTGAACTCCACTCCTCTGAAGATTGGAATTTTAATTTTTAGCCCACACTGACCACGTGTTCTCATCTAATTCTTATTTACCTGATTGTAGCAAAAATTGAGGGGTGGTGATCATGTCACCTCACAGTTTGACCATGGTCAGCTAAGGCTGACCATAATCGTGTGGTTTCTATCTCTGTATTTAATGGTTAAAATATGTAAATTGGTGAAATTTTGTATTCGGAATTTCAGATTTTAGAAGTAAATAGCTTCCTGCCCTGTTCTGTTTTGCATTCCAATTGCTTGATAAATTGTCCCAATGAAGCAATTTTGTAATCTTTGATGAAGAAGATGATACGTAGTGTGGATCGGAAAAGGTAATAATTTTCTTCTTTGTTTTTTTACCTCGCTTTTGATGAATTTATTTGTGATTTTTGTGATGGATGAACGTTATGCATCCTTTTTTTTTTTTTTGGGGGGGGGGGTTGTAAATTTGATTTATTGAGAATTTTATTGGGGCAGAAGAAAAATTTCAGTTGAAATTGTGGAAGTTAAATTTATGATATTGTATAGTTTGTTCTATACTGTTAACGTGTCTGTAAAATATGCTTTTGACCTTGACAACTATGTTATGTATGCATTTATTCTCGATTTGGTTGAATTGATATGCATTATGATTGAAAAATTGCACCTAGAATTTTTAGTTTTTTATTTTAAATGGATCTCTTTTATTTGTACAACATCATATATAATAGCTTCTTTCTTTTGTTGGGAATATCTTAGTGAAATAAGTTTGATGCATTTTGTTTTTTAATTCCATTTTTCGTTGACAATTATGTGTTTTTGCTAATCCACACAATATCCAAGCTTTTAATCTCAGAAGATTTGATTGGTGTTAATTTATTTCATTTTTATAAAACAAAATAAAAAAATGCTGGGGACTATATATTGGTTTAGCTTATTTCCAACTTTGACTAGTTGATTATTTTTTGTATTTCAGGTTCAGAAATTACAATTTTGGAAATTGCTAAATCCATTTTTACGAGAAAAAAAAATTTCTAAGAATTGTGTTGGAGAAGATAGGATTTTAAATCCTTTTTAATTTGTCTATCGCAAATGATTTTGTTGTTTGTTTGATTAGAGGACTTGGTTCTCACAAAATTATTGGTTTTTAGAGTTGTTAGTGTTGTTGGTTTGGTTAGGATTGTGCTGGGTTTAATAATTGATATAAAATGGTAACTTTTGGTTTCCTTTGTTAACGTATATGATTTTTGATCTATTCTTTTGCTGGTTAAATTAAATTTTTGTAGTTAAAATAATACAATGTGAATGAGTTGCATGTATTGATAATTAATGAAATTAAAATGCCATATTGTAAGGTCATCTCGGTGCTGCTAGTTGAATTAGCGAGCAATTTCATCTTCATAAGTGGAAATCTTCTTATTTATGTTCATTGTACAAAAAAATATGGATTCAAGACGTAAAAATGCTTTTTGGAAGCTTAAAAATTTGGACTTGTGCAAAATTATGACTTTATCTTCATTGTTATTTGTTTTTTTATTAAAAAAATAAAAAAAGCCTACCCGTTAAATTGATAACCATTGGATCCACATCAATTCTAAATCTACTCTATTGGTAATGTGAAAATTCCCATTGTTAGTAAATTCCATTAGAATTAAATTTTTTTAATATAATATCCGTGAAAGAAAATAAATAATCATAAATATAAAATAAGAGGAATGAAATTTATTTGCAAATTATTAATTTGAAATTAAAATAAAAATACAATTAGATTTAATTTTCAACAAATTAGTTACATCAAGAAAAAAATTTATTCTAACAATCAATACTTGTTGCACCTCAAGGTATTTTTAAGATAATGATGTGTGTTATATAAGAGGGAAAAAAAGGTTTTTTTTTTATATTTTTTTTTTTAACATGAATAAACTTTACACTTTTTACTATCACAATTGATTGTGTTCTTATTAGAGAAATACACGGTTAGTCATTTTTTATCTGAAGATGTGAATTGCGTATTTTTTTGCTAAATCCAACTATGATTGGTTGCTCTTTTTTACTAATAAATATGCGATCGATCGTTTGTTCTCTAGATACAAATGTGATTAGTCGTGTATTTTATTGAAGAGTTAAGCGAGCAATCATTGTTTTCACAAAAAATTATGAAAATGTTACGATCAATCGTATTTTGTCTAGAGCTTAAAACGATCGATCGCTAATTTTATTTAAGAAAAAGGCGATTAATCGTTGTTTTCCTAGAATTTATGAAGAACATAATATTAACGACCATTTATATATTTGACAACATATGTTATGATCAATTGCATTTTATCCAAAGCCTAAAAAACAATCACATTTTGTCTAGGGGCTATTTCATATTCTTGGCAAAAAAAAAAAAAAACACAAAAGCAAAGAGATTAGGAGTCAAATTAAAACTACAATGAAATCGAAGAATTCAAAACAAGGTTAGCAAAAAAAATAAAATAATGAAAATAAAAAACAAAGTAAATGTAGAAAGAACCTTTATGAGAGAGAGAGAGAGATTTACCTTTATTGACCCAAGATTCATATAATGAGTTTGAAGACGAGCTAAACTAAAGAAGAGAAAAGGAAATTAAAAACAAAAAATATTAGTCATCTAAGTTTGCAATAATTTTATATATTAAAAATATCAAAAAACGTAAATTGATTAAAATAACATAGATACATTTTACAAAAAAGAATGATATAGTGAAATTTGTAAAGGAATCATAGTTATCAATAATTTGAAAATTGTGGAAAGTTATGATAAGTTTACAGATAACATATATGTGAGTCTCTATTATTAATTAATTACTAATTTTTATTTTTAAAATTCAACTACAGATGTGATAAAACATGTATTTAATTATAGGTTAAACTATTGTTTTCGTCCTTAAACTATACATGAATTTCATTTTTCGTCCCATAACTTTTTTATAAAAGGACGAAATTCATGTGTAAAAATGAATTTTTTCAAAGTTCAGGGACAAAAAACAAACTTTTCAAAGTTTAGAGACAAAAAATGAACTCATGTATAGTTTAGAAACGAAGCAATTTTTTGGCCTTAATTATATGGGTTAGACGTGTCATGTCAAAACAAGTCGAGTCTACCCTCTTCCCCTTTTGAGGTCAATTTTCTAAAATTCCACTACTTAGGTTGGAAGTGGAGAATGGATTAAATGTGGGCTTTTGGCTTTAGGGCATGATTTAGGGATTTTTATGTTAAATTTATATTTTATTTCAATTAATCAAAAAATCGTGAAATTGAGGTCTCAAATTGAAGATTTAAACCAACAATTGATTAAGATAGTAACCGGTTAACAAATTATTAGAGAACTTGCATATTAAGAATTAAGGTTTTATGCTTAAAAGGGGGGCTTTTGTATTTCGACTATCCATCCATTAAATTGATTGCTCAAGAATGTAATTAATAAACTCAATTTAATATTTAAACTTCAAGTTTCGGTAATAATTCAGCCAGAGTGAATGGATTTAACAGACGACTATGTATTAGGTTTATTATGAAAATTAGGGTTTCCAATCTTGTAAGGTTTTGACCCAATTGGATGGAAATCATATGTAATTAGGAAATCTAATAGGGATTGGTAATACCAATTGGGTGAAAACACTATATATTTGGTATTCTTCAAATAATTAAAATCATTGAAATTTAAATTTATGCCAAAGTTGGGGATTTTGATGTTCTTAATACTTTTAAAATCAAGTAATGTCCTCTGAAATTATTGGAAATATAAAAAATTAGCAATTAATCATTTTAATATAATATAATTTAATAAGGTTAAATAAATAAAAAATTTGGAAGTTTTTTTTTTTTATATATATATATACTTAATGATTTCTAGGTTGATATTTGATTTGATATACCAATAAGTAAGGCACAAATATATGATATTCATACAAACTTTCTTTTTCTTTAAATTTAGAAAGTAGTAGTATTTGGTAAATAAATAAAATAGTGGCATCCATTTCTAAATAAAATAAATATTATAAATGGTTAGAGATGTTTATTCACGTATCCAAATACAAAAACTTTACAAATATTTACCAATCGTCTCTAAACAAATCATACTTTTTATGTCATTTCCGGTCAAAAATAAAAAATAAATAAAATATTCATGAAAACAAAGAGACTAGAAGTCAAATTAAAACTAAAATGAAAATAGGGAATGAATTGGTTTCCATTAGAGTGTTGTCGATGTGGTTAGAGAAAAATTTTAGACAAAAAAGTCTATTGTAAAGAACGAGTTCGATGATCATCATTACGCAGTTATAATTATTATTGTTGTTGTTGTTGTTGTTTTTATTATAATTAATTTTATCAAAAAAATATTTATTCATATTATTATTTTGTCATTATTATTACTATTGTTGTAGTTATTTTGATTTTGATTTTTATTATTATTAGTTAGTATTATAATTATTTTTGTTCATATTAAAAGTATTACTATCATTAGAAATTTTCTTCTTCTTATCATTATTATTACTAGCATATAACCCGTGCAAAACACGGAAAAAACTCTATATAAACACATAATGTGTATATGATCAATATATATATATATTTAGAATTATTTTATGGAAAATATGTTCCATAAAACAAATAAAACTGATAATAACAAATAGATGAAATTGCACCAATAACAGAAAAATAAAAGGAATTAGATAGTGTATAATGATTGAGAAAAAATAGTTTTCTTTAATTAATAAAATAAAAAATAAGTTAAAATCAAGCAAAAATAAAAGATTACCTTAGTTTAATTGCCTCTTAGATTCCCTTGTAGTCCTATAAACGTACAAAAATACAAAAATAAAAATAGATCATGATAGAAAAATAAATAAATAAAAAAGAAAAAGAAGTAGAAGAACAAAACTTGTACCAGATTACCATTGTTTAGATGTTACATAAACAGATTATGGAAGAACGAGAAACCTTCAATTTAACGTGCTTTATTTATCTTCCTTCTATCAAGGAGTATGTCTGTTTACCAAATGATATTATAAGTGACTGTTCACCAATCAATACCTTTTTACTAAAAGAGTACTCCTAATACAGAGAATTTGTTATTATCTATTTTTATTTAAAAGTGTTTGATAGTTATTAAATCAAACCACTTAGGAAATTTAAACAACATATGAATTTTTTTTATAATCTTTAAGAAGTCTTCTAGTATTAGGAGATTGTCATAATTGTAAGATCTTTAATATGATATTTTTTTAAAATGTTTTTTAGTAGTATGAGACTTATTTTAAAAAATTTGTTATTATCTGTTTTTATTTTAAAGATTTTTATTATGATATTTTATTAAGATATCATTTTAGTAGTAGGAGACTTATTATCAAAAATTTGTTAATTATCTATTTTTATTTCAAAGTGTTTGGCAGTTGTTAAATCAAACCATTTAGGAAATTTAAACAATGTATCACTTCATAAATTTAAACGATAGATAGACATGCAAACCACTTAGAAAATCTAAATAACGTATCACTTCAGAAATTTAAACGATAGATAGACATGCCACTTGTCATGATGTGAGACATTCTAGATTTTAACACTTATGTCTTCTGCTTTTATATATAGATTACCATTATAATTTACTTTTAGTAACTGAGATGTCAAATATTGTAAGCGTTTTATAATTTACCCAGAACATAGATCTATCACTATTTTAATGAAGTAAATACTCGATCGGTCACAATTTTCCCAATATTGATTGATTCCGATTTTCATTACCAAATATATGATTGATCATATTAACATTTACTCAAAAACAATGATCGATCACAATTTTAATGAAGCAAACACTCGATCAGTCACAATGTTCCCAACATCGATCGATCCCGATTTTCATTACCAAATATACGATCGATCATGTTAACATCTACTCAGAAACAATGATTGATCGCTTTTTTAATGAAGCGAGAACTCGATCGGTCAAAGACCAAATATACAATTGGTCACCTTAGTCTTTGAATCAAATGCTTATTTACCCAGAAATAACAATCGATCACTATTTTAATGAAGCAAAAGTACAATCAGTTACAATTTATCCAGAGGCAATAATGGTGATAAAACAAGTAATTGGTCTTGTTAGGTCTCATTTCATGTAAAGTGAAATCAAATTTTGGTAGGCTATGATAGCTTGAGTGATTGTTAGTAACTTATTTATAGATTTTGAGACTTGAGTGATAAGAATTATAATTATGTCTCAGTAATTGATATCACTCTCACGTGTTGTAACACGTGTTCAAAAGTGCAATATTAGTGATAAAAAACAAAGGAATTTGTCTCATTTCTTATAAAATGGAATCAAAATTTGGCGGCTATGACGGCTTGGGTGATATTTAGTAACTTTTATGTCAATATTAGTACCTGTGGTGATAAAAACTATATATCTGTCTTAGTAATTGTAATTGGTCTATCGTTTTGTAAAATTTGTCTCTACAATGGCAATAATTGTGATAAAAAAATTAATATATCTCATTTCCTGTAAAATGGAATCAAATTTTGACGGCTATGACGGCTTGGGTGATTGTCAGTAACTTGTTTGTAGATGTTGGTATTTGGGTGATAACAATTGTAAACATATCTTTGAAATTGTAATTAGTCTCAGGTCTTGTAACATATATATTTGAAAATGAAATATAGGTGATAAAAACAATAATTTGCCTCATTTCTTGTAAAGTGGAATAAAATTTTGGCGACTATGACAGCTTGGGTCATATTTAGTACTGTTGTGTAAATCTTAGTACTCTTGGTGATAAAAAAATATATATGTCTCTCAGTAATTGTAATTTCTCTATCATTTTGTAATTATTTTGTTTATAATTGCAATAATGATGATAAAAAAGGGAATTCGTCTCATTTTTTGTAAAATGGAATCAAATTTTAGCAATTATGACGGCTGATGTGATATTCAGTATTTATTGTATAAATACTAGGAGTTTTTGTGAAAAAAAAGAAAGAAAGTATACTTGTCTCAATAATTGTAATTATTCTATCATTTTGTAACGTTGGTGTTTACTATTGCCATAAGTGTGATGCCCCGCATCACTTAATGGTTTAATTAATTATATTGGTTCAAAACTAATAAAGGATTATAAGTTTAATAAATTTACGTGGTAAGTAAATTTAATTTGGATTGTCACTACACTACATTATTATGTATACATTAGTAATGAAAATGGATATAGTTTAATTATAACTAAACTATAATAAGGCATCAAGGTAGTTACTAGATTACAAGAGGGGTAAAATGGTTATTTCATACCTAGTTTTGAAGTCCAATAGAAACTATCCATTTGGAAAAGCTTTACACTTACCCTCCCATTGCATATTGACACATGGCAAGCACTAATAACACATCCCCTCTCATATATTGACCGGCATACATTTCTCCTCATTTGATTTCATTGTTTCAAGAAGAAAGAAAGGGAAAGAAAGAGAGAGAAACTCTCCTTCTGCTGGCCGAAAACCCCTTGGAGGAAGGCATCCATAGTTGCTCTCCTTCAAGCTTCCCTCCATCAAGAAAAGGATAAGCTCTTGTTAGGGTTTATATTCCCAAACCTTAGAAGGTAAATTCCTCAAATTCTCTAGGGTTCCATGGAGTTTAATTGGGGGTTTCAACTGAAATTTCATGCATGTGATAGATTAGGTGAAATCTTAGCTTTTCATGTATGTTTTGAAATGGGTATAGTTAAAATTGTTTGTTGATCTTCATGATTTCTACACTTTGAGGTTATGGGTTTGTAGAAATATGATTTTGGGTTAGGGAAAATGAATTTTTATGGACATGCATGTGGGATTTGAAGTGGTAGTTGCTGGAAATTTACTGCTCTGTCAGGTCTGCGTGAACAATAAAATTTCGTGGAAATTCTGTTATTTTTGAAAATAGATATGAGGAAACGGTTTTCTCTAGGCTAATCTATCATATATGTAGTTTATGTATATGAAATTTCATAGAAAAATATTGAGTTTTGATAATTATTTGTTATTTTACAAGAAAACTGTACAATCTGTCAATTTGACAGATTCTGTGTTTGTCGGTTTGAAATTGCTTAATAAATCTAATATTTGGAATTTAAGTGATTGGAGTAGGTTTCTGGAACCCTAGGATGTATATGTTCTTGATGGAATTAGCCTCATGTGATTTTAGCAAATAATGAATTGCAGGTACAGATTTAAAACCACTTTAAAAACTGTGCTGGCAGATTTGAGTTTTCTGTCTTGGTTGAATTTTATAATTTTGTATAAAGCTCAAATAGAGCTGTAATTTTTATGTGATGTACTAGACATATAATAGAACAAGTATATGAAATATCAAGGAAATTGGATAGTGAATGAATAGTTAAATTCACTGTTCAAATGGTCTGCCCTGTAGTGGGACAGAACCTTTATTACCTAAAGGAATGAGACTTTGACGAATTTATTCTTGCAATTGGATGATTTATTTGAGTTGATATTTTATGTGCAGATCCAATTGCATGTTTATTGTATAGGTGAATTTTATTAGGCATTGATTTCACTATTTGTTGTTATAAAGAAAGTTATGAGCCATGTAACTATGGTTTCTGCATTAGTGCCTTAAAACAATGTGTGATTGTTTGAAGTATGTTGTATTTGGTATTATAGTTATGAGGTTGGTTAGCCTTGGATGCCTACAGTGTTGTTTGGGGTTTAGTAAGGGCTTAGTAAAGATTTGTTAAGTTAAATTAAGTGAGTTAAGGTCATAAGTGTTGATTAGCCTATTATGAGCTAAAGTTGACATTAAGTTGAAACTAAGATTAAGTTAAAGTTAACTTAGCTCCTATACTTGATTTAGGATAATCAAGGGAGGATAGGTGAAGCGATCTGCTTGAGACTCTTGGAATCCAGCTGCTGGACTGAGGTAAGGGAATGTGCCATGAAAATTTAATAGTCCATGTTTTAAGAATATATCTATATATGTTTTATCAATGTTTTCAGTAAACTTAATATGATACTTGTTTATAAAGAAAATGTGCATTGATTTAGAAACAGTTTTGAGTTAGTACAGTTAAGACAGATTTTAGAAGCAAGTTGTGGATATGCTATAAAGTTTGGCTTAGTAAGGCAAGAGAGAGATTGAAAAATAAACAAGCATGATATGTTTTATGGACATCTAAAACAGTTTTGAGTGTGATGCCTTGTAGACTGACAACCCAAGGCCACGAGGGGATCGTATGCTTTAAAGACATGGCAGCAGGCCTTGAGGGGTTTTATTCCTTGTAAACCGGCAACAAGTAAGGCCACGAGGGGTTGTATTCCCTGAAGATATGGCAACCCAGGCCACGAGGGGATCTTCGGATCTTTGTAGACTGGCAAGAAGGCCACGAGGGGTTTCATACCCTGTAGACATGGCACCAGTAAGGTCACGAGGGGCATAGTCTTAAAGATAAAGTTCAGTTACATGTTCCATATAGTTTTGCTATTTTATGCAATAGTATGAGATAAGTTTTATCTTCAGAATAGTTTAAGGGAACATGTTTAGTTTACATATAAAAGAATCCTGCTATATGTTTAGATTTTAATAAATATATTATGCCTTACAAGTTATCAGATATTATGTTCATCAGTATGAAACATATATGTACAAGAAACTCATGAAATCATTTTAGCATGAACTGTTTATACGCAAGTCATATCCACAAAGATTATTCTGTTTATCATGCATTCATGCATACTGTTAAATCTTCATGTCACAATTCCCTTCCTGAGCAAAGTGGGTTGCTCAGATTGCAGGAACATCCTATGGTGCAGCCAAGAGTCTCAGCATGGAGAAGCAAGTTTGTGGTATCTAGAACAAGTCTTAGATGTTTGAGTTTTTATATAAATAAAGTAGAAGTGATGTATAGGTTTAAATAGTCTTCCGCTGTATTAGAGTTATTATGTTTACATACTGATGTATTTTGTATAAACAGTTATAGATGTTCTGACTACTATCACTTCCTTTAGGTGGACTAGTATACTCATTCGTTTTGTAAAGGAGTATGTTTATAGTATTGGGAGTTCCCAACCAAGAAGAAGTTAAAGAATCAGGACGAGAGAAAAGAAAAGAAAGGAGAAAAATTTATGATCCTTTTAGTTGGTTCGTGTTAATATCAGGCACAGGCTTGGTATTAGCATGCCGGTCCGACTCCGAATCATATTACGGATTTGGGTCGTGACAATAAGGGTGGTGTGAGAACCTCGCCCCTTTTCTCAAACCCGAAGCGAAAACCCCAAAATTGGTTTAAAGTGATTTTGGTTTTGGTTTTGGTTTGGAAATAGATAGGTAACGTGTCTCAAATGATGAGATAAAAACTTTAATGTTTTAATCGACCCTCGAGATTGAAGGTTGATGTGACATGTTGTTTGTGAAGTCACCACTTAATTTATTTTAGAGGACAAATTAAGAAATTCCAAAGATAAGAGTAATATAATCCCCTTTTATTCCATTTTAAAATTTGTACAGTTGCTAAATGAAATAGTGTGTATGTAAATGTTACAAATAAAATTCCCCTAGAATACAATCTAAAAATATAATATTGTATGAATTTTCTAGTTACAATCTATGTAAAAAGAAAATCAAATATTGTTGTAAGGCACTATGTATGTAAACCAAAGTTTTGGTACGGAGTCTTCGTTACAAAATGGGAAGGTGTTAGGCATTCCATTTTGCCCGATTTACATCGGTCCTCTTATATTAAAAATGGCCAAGCATGTTGTAATGTCAATGCATGTATGTGTATGTTGTGCAAACAAATTAATTTTAATTGTCCGTGTTGTTATTATGTTAGTTGCAATATGATGTTCATGTTATAGTTGTAAGTTTAAACACATAATCACAATGAACTTGTAAATATAAACACAAGAAATTAAAATATAATATAAGCACAAAAAATCAAAGCATAATGTAAGCACACAAAAATTAAATCATAAGGTTTAGAGAACTAACCCACATGCAAAACAAAATTAAAATCAAGTATGTACTTCACAACTTATGTGGTTATGAGCTTTGTGACTCAATGACTTTAAGGATGTGTATACAATTTGTTGGTTGTATGGGTAATGCTAAGAAGTGTTTTAGTATATGGGTTGGTGGAAAAATAATTTCAAATCTAAGTTGTAAAGATGATAAAGGGTGAATAAAATCAAAATGATTTTTCAACCTTTAAAACCTTTAAGACTTTTGGAGAGGAATTTCGGTTTAATAAAGCTTAAGTGCAAATATTTTCCAAATCTTGGTTTCAAAGATAATAAAGGGTGATTTAAATCTAAAAGATTTCTCAACTTTCAAGAGCTTTACAACTTTGAAGAGGAAAGTTTGCTTTAAAGAATTTTTCTACTCAAAGTACTCTTGAAAACTCTCCCTATTTCTCTCTAATTTTTCTCTATACTCTTCTAACCCCCTTGTATGGAGGCTTGATGTTGTATTTATAGAGGGAGAGGCAAGACTAGGTCAATGTGGGTAGGTGGGAGTGTTTTCCAGCCCCCCATGGGCTGTCATAATGGGTGGAAAAGGCTGTGCAAAGTCCATTTCACGTGTTGGAAAAAAAACAAAAATTGTGCAAAAAGTGGTCCAGGAACACAGTGCCGGCCTTTGTTGTAAAATCTTAGTGCCAGCCGGCACTATGATTAAAAATTTGAGTGCCGGCCTAAAAATTAAAGTGCCGGCCGGCACTATTTTGAAAAATTAAAGTGCCGTCTGGCATTGTGTTTTGGGACTTTTTGTAACATTTTTTTTGTGACTTTTTCAGATTGCCTTTTTTGGCCATGCAATTGGGAACATGCATGGGCAGAAAAACTGATTTCTTTGCCATTCCAAAAGTGTTTTTGGCATGCATGAGTAAGATATAATCCTATGTATACATGCCCAATTAAGCTAACGCAGACTCGAAGCGTTAAAACTTCGATTAGTGATAACTTTCTCGTTTGTGGTCCGATTTGAGTGCATGATGCATCATTTTGATTGTGTTGATCTAAAGACTCATTTAAAATTATTTTGGTGTCAATCGAGCGTCCCGAGAAAAATTGGGCCGAAACCCTAGAAATACATGAATTTCCATGCCGAAATGCCCGAAGTCCAAATCGAGTGCAAGTCGTGTCGTTGTGATTATGTTGACCTAATGACTCGTGTGAATGTATTTTTATGTCAATCGGATACCTAGAACAAACTGGCATAGAAAAACCTAAATGTGCACAGATTTCCGTGTCAGGGTCCGTTTTTTGGATTTTTTGTCCATAAAGCCCCATGCACATTATAATTGAAATGTAGGAGGCAAAATGAGGCATCTACAGAATGCCCCTTATTGGCAGAGCTTGTAAAGCGAATGTCAATGCAGTTTTTGCCATCAGAATGTAATGTGTTTCGAGCTTCTTGTGGGGAAGTTCGAATAAATTCGTTGGGGAATTTTTTAAGTGTCTTAACAACCCAAGAATTAAAATGTATTCAGGAAATTTTTTAAAAGTTTAAACAATCTGATGTTGTGTGTTGTTGTGTTGGGAACTTTAGCCAGAAGCATGATTCAGAAGAAATTCTTTTAAGGAATTAATGGGGGACAAGTTTGTAAACACAATCCAAAAACAAGTGAGCAAAAAGAATTGCTTTGAATTGTTTGCAACTGAGCCTTTCTAGGGCCACCTACGTACCTCATTTTGGGAAGATCAGGTTTTCCATAGTTCCAAAAGGAAGAAATTTCTTGTGAGAAATTTCGAAAAGTGTTGTGAATTTTTTGTGTGGAAATTCGAGAATTTTTAACTGGGAAAAAGTTTATGCTACGGAAAAATTCCCAAAAAAATTTGTAAATTGTGGGATTAATTTTACATTATTATAGAAAAACCCAATTTGATTTGTTGTTGTGAAAATTCCTATATAGAGTTGTGCCAAGAATTTTTAGCTAAAAAAGTGTGGTTCCGGAAATTTTTGTAAATCGGGTCCAAAATGTGATGGGCTCAACCATGTTTTTGATCCATTTTGAAAAATGAAAATTTTGGGCTTGATATCTATAAAACAAAAACATTTGGGTTATGTGATGTGTAGATGGGGATGTGTGTAAGCAGATGTGGGACCGAGCCTTATGGAAGACTACCTACGTACCTCTATCAGAGAGGATCAGGTCCGAATGTAGTTCCAAAGGAAGAAATTTCTTGTGTGAAATTTCGAAAAAGTGTTGTGAATTTCTTGTGTGGAAATCCCAGAATTTTTAATTGGGAAAAATTTTATATTACGGAAAATAACCCAGAAAAATTTGTAAATTGTGGGGATTAATTTTACATTGTTACAGAAAAACTCAATTTGATTTGTTGTTGTGAAAATTCTTGTATAAAGTTCTGCCAGGAATTTTTAGCTAATAAAGCGTGGTTCCAGAAATTTTTGTAAATCAGGTCCAAAATGTAATGGGCTTGGCCATGTTTTTTATCCATTTTGAAAAATGAAATTTTTGGGCTTGATTTCTTTAAAACAAAAACCTTTGAGCTATGAGATGTGTAGATGGGGATGTGTGTAAGCGAATGTGGGACTGAGCCTTATGGAAGACTGCCTACATACCTCTATCTGAAAGGATCAGGTTCGAACGTAGTTCAAAAGGAAGAAATTTCTTATTTAGAAATTCTAAATATGTGTGTGGACTTCTTATTTAGAAGTTCGAAATATGTGATTGTGAATCTCTTGTGTGGAAATTCAGAAACATTTAATTGAGAAAGTTTTTAAGTGTTTGCAACAACCCAAAAACAGTATGTTGGGAAAGATTTTATATTCTAACAAACAACCCGAAAATGTTTGTCGTTGTTTTTATTGTTGTTGTGTGTCTTTGGTTTGTACCTTGACTTGTGATCTTGGTTGTGTACCTTGACTTGTGATCATGGTTGTGTACCTTGTTTTGTGATCTCGGTTGTGTACCTTGATTTGTCAAGATTGAAAAGATGGATTTTTCTAAACCATTTTGAAAACTTTTTTTTTTTAAATGGATGTAATCCATTATGTAAATGAGAATTTTGAGAAAACATTGTTTTCTTAGGAAGACATGTTTGACAAACCCAAGGTTGCAAAACAAAACCTTTCTCTTCCAATTTAAAGAGATGTAATCCTTATAAACAGTTTCGTCTTTCACTTTAAGCTTGTAAGGCCAAATCCTTTAAAGGCAATTAAAGAAATGAAGTGATTGAAAGTTCTCTTGAATCAACAAATTTATGAAAGAGCAATACCTTTTGAAAGGTTTTGGATGACTTTGCTAATCAATATTGTTAGGGGCAATGATGGAGGTATGCCCTTTGACTTGAAAATCTAACCAATCGAGAAATGAGGGAAAATGCCCTTATTTTCGAATACATGTGATATTGTGTGGATTATGTTAAGGGAGGTCTGTTTAGTCGACAAACTGGGGAGAATGCCCCTAGTTTGGAGATGTATGATCTTGTATAGATCATATTGAAAGAGAATCGTTAAACTGGGGAGAATGCCCCTAGTTTGGAGATGTATGATCTAATGTAGATTATGTTGAAGAGAGAATCAACAAACTAGGGAGAATGCCCCTAGTTTGGAGATATATGATATTGTGAAGATCATGTTGAAGAGAGAATCGACAAATAAGGGTTCAACAAACTAGGGAGAATGCCCCTAGTTTGGAGATATATAATCTTGTGTAGATCATGTTGAAGAGAGAATCGACAAACGAGGGTTCGACAAACTAGGGAGAATGCCTCTAGTTTGGAGATGTGTGGTCGAAGTCTTGGAGAGAGACTTGAATGACCACAACGAGAATGTGTCTCAGGTTTGAACTTTTTGCAATAATTCATATTTCCAAGGAAAATTTGATTGGTGTTTGGACCATCCATCATTTTTTTTTTCACTCTAACTTTTGCCTAGGCCGCCCTTTCTGGTTTTCAACCTATCGAACGGTTTTTTTTTTTTTTTTTATATATATATCGGTTGTAATGTAGGCCAGGTTTGGGCTATGAAAAAGAAGGATATATAGGCTCAAATTCCCCAATTGTACCCCTAGTGTGCATTTCAAGGATTGAATCTTGCCATGTGACTTCCTCTCTTTGCTTTTGTCCATCACTTCTTTTTTCTATTTGTGTTGACGCTTTCAACATTTTTTGTCTTCGTGTGACGTCTTTGTCAGACTCCTTTTTTTTTTTTTTTTTTTTTTTTTTTTTTTTTTTTTTTTTTTTTTTGTATGTTGACATCTATATCAAGTGTTCTTTTGTCTTTCTCCTTGTTGAAAATACACGTCTTTATTCTTTTGTTCTTTTTTTCTTTGATATTTTGATCTTGTGAAAAGAAACCATAATTTCCTTTTTGTGCACATCTAGAATTCCTACCCCAAGTTTGGTTTTTTGGATTTCAAGAAAGAAAAGGGTCAATTTTTTAAAGGCCCGAGTTGGCTAGTAGTGGATTGTATTTGTCATGTATTGACAAAGAGATTTTTGGTTCAATGAAAAATGGCCTCCTATCCTTGGTAAAGCTTGCTTATGTCATGGAGCATTTGAGCTCTTTTTATAAGGTCTGTCTTGGAATTTTGTTCTTTTTTTTTTTTTTTTTTTTTAATATCTCTTTGTGGAGTTCTAATTTTTGCTTAGGCCGCCCTTTCGGTTTTTCGACCTAACGGGCTTTCATTTCTCTTTTGCATAGATGGTCCATTGTAAGCTCAATTATTAGGACACACTTCTTGATGGGAACCAAGGTGGGCCTAGTCTTAAAGATCCTTTGCAAGTTCCAGATGGGCTAATTACAAGATCAAGAGCCAAGAAGATCAAGAAAGCAATGCAAGGATTGGTGCAATCCACTTGGGATGAAGCTAGTAAGAGCCCAACAATCAAAGTGGGTTTGAAAGAAGGAGAACCAATTTTGATCCACTTGATACAAGCTGTGGAAGATATGACTTAGGGAAGTTTGGGCCTATTGTTATTCAAGACTTTCAATTTATTAAAAGATTTATTTTATTAGTTTAGAATAAGTGGGCTACAAGGAGGCCTTGTATTACGGCCCAAGTTACTGTAGCCTAATTACTGTTGCATGGCACTGTTCACGCAGAGGTATTTTTGGGAAAAAAGAGTTCTAGTTTGGTTAGGATTTTAATTAGGTTTTGGTTTAAATACTCTTTGTAGCCTCATTTGAAGGAGACAATATATTGAATTTTCATAGTGAGTTGAGTTTTCTCCTTTTGTTCTTGATTGAACTTTTGAACTTATTAAAAGTAACTCACAACCTTTGTGGCGTTCCTCCTTATAATCTAGGTTCTTGAGATAGGTTCTTCATCGGGTCTAGATTTTAATATAATCTAGGTTCTTGAAACAGCTTCTCAACGGGTCTAGATTCTCCATCCATTGACTTGATCTTGGCTTTCTTGGGTGAGTTTTCAAATTGATTGTGGGTTCAAGGATTCCATTCCGCGGGTTCATATCATTTGGTATCAGAGCAAGGTTTCCAATCAGGTCTTATTCTATCTTTTGTTTCTTGCGTATTTGATTCTAGGGCTTCATTGTTCTAGGGTTACAAAAAAAAAAAAAGGAAGGTGGCTGCTGAATTGCATTGTTCTAGTGTTTGTGTTGGCTTAAACCTCTTATTGAAGAGTTTGTGTTGGCTGAAACTTCTTATTCTAGAGTTTGTGTTGGTTGAAACCTCTTATTCAAGAGTTTGTGTTGGCTGAAACTTCTTGTTCTAGAGTTTGTGTTGGCTCAAATCTCTTATTCGTTTGATTGTGATCAAATCAGTTGTTGAAAAAAAAAAAAAAAAT
>BKZX01030465.1:133292-171411 GCA_014362285.1 Fagus crenata | reverse complement strand
AAGCCAATTAAGAGTGAAATACGAGTGGAGTGCCATTATTCAAGTGTAAACACGTAAGGGAGTGTGTGAGGTTTTCCACTAACATTTTTTTTTTTTGTGCAACACATTACGATGTCTCATAGGAGTGACTCATCACCAAAGGGGAAGGCGGATAACTCATCCTTTGTGTTGCAAGCCATGCAACAACAGTTTGAGCGGTTGAACTTTGTATTGGGTGAAGTGAGGGATAGGATGGATTATCAAGAAACAGCGATTAGAAATCTATAAGGTGGGAGAGATAGGAGGCGACGTGAGCCTAGGGTTGAAAATGAGTACGAGAATGAAGGAGATGGTGAGGATGAGGAAGACTTAGCATCTGAAGTTGGGTCGGGTAGACATAGACGATTTAGGCGTGAAAGAGGATATGAGGGGAACCGAGGGGGTCGGGATGGTTTAGATCGAAACCTTGGGAGCATCAAAATGAAAATACCATCTTTCCAAGGTAGAACTAACCCTGAGGTTTATCTAGAGTGGGAGAAAAAAATAGACCAGGTGTTTGATTGTCATAATTACTTTGAAGAGAAGAAAGTGAAGTTGGCGGTAATAGAGTTCACTGATTATGCTATTATTTGGTGGGATCAATTAGTGACCAATAGAAGGAGGAATAATGAGAGGTATGTAGAGACGTAGGGAGAGTTGAAAGCTCTCATGAGGCGGAGATTTGTATCTAGCCACTTCTAGGGACCTTTACCAAAAGCTCCAAAATCTTACACAAGGGTCTAGGAGTGTGGAGGATTACCATAAGGAGATGGAGGTGGCGATGATTCGGGCTAATGTAAAGGAGGATCGGGAGGCCACCATGGCTAGATTTTTGAGTGGTTTGAATAGGAACATAGCCAATGTAATTGAATTGCAGCATTATGTGGAGATAGAGGACATGGTGCACATGGCTATGAAAGTGGAGAGACAGTTAAAGAGAAAAGGGACAGCAAGGTACACTTTGGTTTCTAATACTACTTGGAAATCAAAGTGGGATAGGAATGATTCAGCTGAAGCAAAGAGAAAGACCGAACCACCTAAGGGAAAAGATGAGGGAACTAGCAACAAACCCAAGGTAGAATCTCAACCTTCACGGAATAGAGATATTAAATACTTTAAGTGTTTGGGTTCAGGGCACATCGCTTCTCAATGTCCAAACAGGCGGGTGATGATTATGCGCGACAATGGGGAGGTGATGATTGAGAGTGAGGATGATAGTGATGGGATGCCCGAGTTGGTTGATACTAGTGATGATGATGGAGTGGTATACCCCGTGACAGGTGAGTCTCTTGTTACCAGGCGTGCTCTCAATACACACATTAAGGTGGATGATGCAGAGCAACAGAGAGAGAACATTTTCCATACTAGATGCCACGTCAACAATAAGGTATGTAATATGATCATTGATGGAAGGAGTTGTACTAATGTGGCTAGCACTATTTTGGTAAAGAAATTGAATTTACCAACCTTAAAACACTCTAGACCATACAAATTGCAGTGGTTGAATGATTGTGGAGAGGTTAGGGTAGATAGGCAAGTGTTAGTTACTTTTTCAATTGGGAAGTATCTGGATGAGGTGCTTTGTGATGTTGTGCCTATGCATGCTGGTCATATTTTGTTGGGAAGGCCGTGGCAGTATGATAGGAGGGTGACACATGATGGGTTCAAGAACATGTACAGCTTTGTAAAGGGGGGCAAAACAATCAAGCTTGCTCCTTTAACTCCAAACCAAGTCTATGAGGACCAACTGAAATTGAAAAGTGAGGTTGCTCATAAAAGAAAGTGTGAAAATGAGAGTGATAAAAAAAGAATGAGTGAAAAAGAGATTGAGCAAAAAAAAAAGATTGAGAGTGAAAATGAGCAAAAAAGAAAGAGTGAAAAAGAGATTGAGCAAAAAAGAAAGAGTGAGAGTGAAAATGAGAAAAAAGAAAGAGAGTCTGCAGAGAAAAAAGGAAAGACAAAAGTGAGTTTCTATGCAAGAGAGGGTGAGGTTAAGAGGGCTTTCTTCGCAGATCGCCCTATGATTCTTCTTGTCTATAAAGAGTCTTATCTTAATCTTGATGAAACTAACAAGTCTCTTCCTAGTTTGGCTGTTTCTTTGTTGCAGGAGTTTGAGGATGTATTCCAAACCGACCCATTAGAGGCATTGAACACCAGATTCATTTTGTGCCTGGAGCTGTTATTCCAAACCGACCAGCTTATAGGAGTAATCCAGAGGAGACAAAGGAGCTTCAAAGGCAAGTTGAGGATTTGATGAGTAAGGGGTACATGAGGGAGAGCATGAGCCTATGTGCAGTACCAGTGCTATTAGTGCCAAAGAAGGACAAGACATAGAGGATTTGCGTTGATTGCAGGGCGATCAACAATATCACGATAAAGTATCGCCATCCTATTCCTAGATTAGATGATATGCTTGATGAATTGCATGGCTCATGTATTTTCAGTAAAATTGATCTTAAAAGTGGGTATCATCAAATTAGAATGAAAGAGGGTGATGAATGGAAAACTGCTTTTAAGACTAAGTATGGGCTTTATGAATAGTTGGTTATGTCATTTGGCCTTACTAATGCACCCAGTATTTTCATGAGATTAATGAACCATGTCCTACGTGCGTTCATAGGCAAGTTTGTGGTTGTGTACTTTGATGGCATCCTAGTATACAACAAGGACTTAAATGAACATATTGAGCATTTGAGATATGTGTTTGATGTGTTAAAATGTGAAAAGTTGTATGCTAATTTCAAGAAATGTAACTTTTGCATGGAAAAAGTTGTTTTTCTTGGTTATGTTGTTACTACAATAGGTATTGAGGTGGATGAAGAAAAAGTCAAGGCCATCAAGGAGTGGCCAACGCCAAAGAGCATCACTGAGGTAAGAAGCTTTCATAGCTTAGCTAGCTTTTATCGGCGTTTTATTAAAGACTTTAGCACCCTGGCTGCACCACTCACTGAGATAATTAAAAAGAATGTTGGGTTTCATTGGGGAGCTGATCAAGATAATGCTTTTGCCACTATTAAAGAAAGGTTGTGCTCTGCCCCTGTGTTAGCATTACCTAATTTTAACAAAACTTTTGAGATTGAATGTGATGCCTCAGGAATAGGGATTGGAGTTGTTTTGATGCAGGATAGGCGGCCCATAGCCTTCTTCAGTGAAAAGCTTAGTGGGGCATCCCTGAAGTACCCTACTTATGACAAAGAGCTTTATGCTCTTGTTCGTGCATTAGAGACTTGGCAGCACTACTTGTAGCCTAGGGAATTTGTGATCCACATCGATCATGAATCATTGAAGCATCTCAAGAGTCAAGGTAAGTTGAATCAAAGGCATGCTAGATGGCTGGAATACATTGAGACCTTTCCATATGTCATCCGTTACAAACAAGGTAAGGAGAACATTGTTGCTGATCCTTTATCCCGGAGGTATGTACTTCTTACTTCTATGAGTGCTAAGTTGCTTGGCTTTGAATATGTGAAAGACATGTATGCTGATGACGCTGACTTTTCTGATCTGTATAAGGCATGTGATAAGACGGCATTCGGTAAGTTTTACAAGCACGATGGTTATTTGTTTAAAGAAAGCAAACTCTATGTGCCAAGTTGTTCAATGCGTGAGTTATTAGTGCGTGAGGCACATGGTGGAGGATTAATGGGACACTTTGGTGTGAAGAAAACTTTAGACATCTTGCATGAACATTTCTTTTGGCCTAAGATGAAGAAAGATGTGAATCGCATTTGTGGCAGGTGCATTACATGTAGAAAAGCCAAATCTAAGGTTTTGCCACATGGGTTGTATACACCCTTACATGTTCCTAGTGAGCCATGGGTAGACATATCTATGGACTTTGTTTTGGGGCTACCTAGGACAAAAAGGGGTAGAGATTCTATTTTTGTGGTTGTGGATAGATTTAGTAAGATGACACATTTCATTCCATGCCATAAAACAGATGATGCCACAAACATAGCTGACTTGTTTTTCAGGGAGATAGTGCGACTCCATGGAATACCTCGGAGTATTGTTTCTGATAGGGATGTTAAATTCCTTAGCTACTTTTGGAAGGTGTTGTGGGGTAAATTGGGTACTAAGCTCTTATTTTCCACTACTTGTCATCCGTAGATTGATGGTCAGACTGAAGTAGTTAATAGGACTTTAACTCAGCTTTTACGCACTGTTGTTCATAAGAATTTAAAAACTTGGGAGGATTGTTTGCCATTTATAGAGTTTGCATATAATAGGGCCATGCATTCTACTACTTCTTATTCCCCTTTTGAAATTGTTTATGGTTTTAATCCATTTACTCCTTTAGACTTAATGCCTTTACCTATTGATGGCAGGAGTAGCTTGGATGGACAAAAGAAGGCGGAGTTGGTGAAGTCACTTCATGAGAGGGTACGGCTTCAAATTGCCCAAAAGAATGAAAGGTTTGCTTCCCAAGTCAATAAAGGGCGAAGGCGTGTTATCTTTGAACCAGGAGATTGGGTTTGAGTTCACATGCGCAAAGAAAGATTCCCAGCCCATAGAAAGACTAAGTTGCATCCTCGAGGAGATGGACCTTTCCAAATTCTTGAGAAAATTAATGACAATGCTTATAAAGTGGACCTTCCAGGTGAGTATAAAGTTTATGCTACTTTCAATGTTTTTGATCTTTCTCCATTTGATGTAAGTGAAGATTCGTGGTCAAATCCTTTTGAGGAGAGGGGGAATGATGGGAACCAAGGTGGGTCTAGTCTTAAAAATCCTTTGCAAGTTCCAGATGGGCCAATTACAAGATCAAGAGCCAAGAAGATCAAGGAAGCAATGCAAGGATTGGTGCAATCCACTTGGGATGAAGCTAGTAAGAGCCCAACAATCAAAGTGAGTTTGAAAGAAGGAGAACCAATTTTGATCCACTTGATACAAGCTGTGGAAGATATGACTTAGGGAAGTTTGGGCCTATTGTTATTCAAGGTTTTCAATTTATTAAAAGATTTATTTTATTAGTTTAGAATAAGTGGGCTACAAGGAGGCCTTGTATTACGGCCCAAGTTACTGTAGCCTAATTATTGTTGCGTGGCACTGTTCACGCAGAGGTATTTTTGGGAAAAAAGAGTTCTAGTTTGGTTAGGATTTTAATTAGGTTTTGGTTTAAATACTCTTTGTAGCCTCATTTGAAGGAGACAATATATTGAATTTTCATAGTGAGTTGAGTTTTCTCCTTTTGTTCTTGATTGAACTTTTGAACTTATCAAAGGTAACTCACAACCTTTGTGGCGTTCCTCCTTATAATATGGGTTCTTGAGATAGGTTCTTCATTAGGTCTAGATTTTAATATAATCTAGGTTCTTGAAACGGGTTCTCAATGGGTCTAGATTTTCCATCCATTGACTTGATCTTGGCTTTCTTGGGTGAGTTTTCAAATTGATTTTGGGTTCAAGGGATTCCATTCCACTGGTTCATATCACTTTTGAATGAATGTGCAAGAATGTGAAGATCATGACCAGATGTAGAAGAAGAAATTTGGAAGAAGCAACTTGAGATTCCTTGATGACTTAATTTCCTTGATTGCCTTTTAAGATCCATTCTTTTATTATTCCAAGTGTTTGGCGACAATTTTTATACGAATCGAATGAAAATAATCCCATTAACAGTGTAAATTGATTGGTTGAGTTATGTGATCTCACGATTTGTCATTATTACCCAAGAACTCATTCTTTTTTTTTTTTTTTTTTTTTTTTTTTTTTTTTTTTTTTTATCGCAAGTATTTTTCAAACAGAATTTTGAATTTTTTTTTAAATGATATGATGAAGTGGGAGTCTTGAAGAATGTTGTCTGTTGAAATTCCTTTTGATGATTGTGATCAAATTTTGAGCAAATGAATTTTAACCGTTGAGGTGTAATTCAAAAATGTGAATTTTAACCATTGATGTGTGATTCAATTTATGATTTTTCGTAGCTTGAGAAATGTGTCATCTTAAAACATGTCTTTCTTGATCCTAAAATTTCACACTACACATCAATAAGACAGACAACGCAATTCAAACAAAACATTCAACATTCAATGTAAAACCAAATGATGGATTGATGAAGTTTCATGCATGAGTAATGTTGTTTGTCCTTGTGGGACGTTGATGTAGAGGGAAGCCCATGGGTCAACCTTGTCGAAGGAAAAGACTTTTGAGGCCTTTGCGGAATGGTCGGCTTGAGCAGCCTATAGCTTGAATCTTAAAACTTAAAGACTTGTATGGTTTTTATAGAACGGTTGGCTTGCGTGACCTTGAGCTTGAATTTTGAAGACTTGTGTGGTCTTTGTAGAACATTTGGCTTATGTGGCCTTGAACTTGAATCTTGAAACTTAGAGACTTGTGTGATCTTTGTAGAATGATTGGCTTGTGTGGCCTTTTGTGGAGTAATGGAAATGGTGAAGCTAGTGTGGCTTTTTGGTGGAATAAATGATAGTTTGGGCTTGTGAGGCCTCTTGTGGAGTATGGGGAATGGTGAAACTTATGTGGCTTTGTGGTGGAGTAAGTGACTGTTTGGGCTTGTGTGACCTTTTGTAGCATGGGTGATTGTTTGGGCTTGTGAGGCCTCTTGTGGAGTATGGGGAATGGTGAAACTTATGTGGCTTTGTGGTGGAGTAAGTGACTGTTTGGGCTTGTGTGACCTTTTGTAGCATGGGTGATTGTTTGGGCTTATGTCGCCTTGAAGCTCAAGTATTGTGGGCTACCATTTGAAAGGCTTTGAACTTCAATCCTGATTTGTAGCCGTCTATAAAGCATCCTCAATTTGGGTACCAACTGCAAATAGGGCTTTGAAGGTTGGGAAGTATTGCGCAAACAAGTGCTTGTTGTAGGTAGGCAACAAATTCTTAATTACCATTTGCAATTGATCCTCCTCATTAGGTCGGGAGGTCATTTGGACGGCTTTTGCCCTCCATCTTGTAATGAAAGATGAGAAGGTCTCTTTAGCATCTTGTTTGGTAGTCTCAAGATCCCTCCTTGTAATATCCACTTCATTGTTGAACCAATATTGCTTGAAAAATTCCGAGCAAATGTCTTCCCACATGTTGGTGCGGGAGTCTTTCAAATTGAAAAACCACTTTAAAGCCACCCCTGTAAGGGTGTTTTGAAATAGTTGTGCCAAAATCTCGTCATCGGCCCCCAACGGGTGCATGGCCCTTGTATACATTTTCAGATGGGTTGGTGGACAACCTATGCTATTAAACTTGTCTAGTGATGACATCTTGAACTTCAAAGGTAGTCGAACCTTGGGGAAAAGAGAAAATGATTGTAGATCTACCACCTCGTCAAATCTACAGGTCTTTTTGAAAACCTTCTCCATTTGCTCCACCCTTTGGAGCAGCCTTTTCTCGGACTCGGTCATAGGTGAACTCGTTGTAACCAATACTTTGTTCTCGGTGTTGGACCCCCCTGGCATAACTTAAGGTTCTCTAGATAGCAAATGTTGGAAAATTTGTTATATGTCTTCTCTTAATTGTGTTTGGCCCACAACCAAAGTGTGTAACAGTTCTTTCAACTCATTGGATTTCGAATTACTACTTTCCCCCATGGCAAAATACGAGCTCTTGGAAGAAACTAGTGATTCTTGTTCGGACTAGGAGTCACTTGGGCTTGAACTATCACTTAACAACAATCTCTTCAACTTTGAAGATGGTGAAGAACAATCTTCCAAACCTCCCCTCTCTTCATGAGTCCAAACCTTATCCTACATACTTTAAGACTCTTATTTTAGACTCATGTTATTCAATTTGATTAGGCTTTATTGGGCCTTAAGAAAAATGATTATTTACCTAGGCCATGTTGGATCTAATGGGTAATGATAATTGGTTTAGACCTTGTTGGGCCTTACTGAAAAAAAGTTTTACCTAAGGCTTGTCGTGCCTAATGGCAGGTGAGAAAATGTTATTTTCCTTAAGCCTTGTTGGGCCTAACGATGTGTCGAAAAATATTGTTCTTTTTTATTTAGGCCTTGTTGGTCCTACCAAAGACATGTTATTTTTCGTAGGTCTTGTTGGACCTAATGACATGTTAAAAATGTTGTTCTTCCAAACTTTAGGAAAATTTCATGTCAAGCAACAACCTAAACTTTTGGCGGTTTTTTTTTATCCATTAAGAGTATTACCCAATGTATGATAAAATTGATGAATTTTGACTAGTTAAAGTGTAATTCAAAAATGTGAATTTTAATCCTTTAAGGATGTTATTCATTGTATGATGAAATGATGAATTTTAATTATTTAAAGTGTAATCCAAAATGTGAATTTTAATCTGTTGAAGATGTAATTCATGATGTGAACCATTTAAGGTATTATTAAAAATGTGGTGAATTCTAATCAATTAAGATGTAATTCATGATATGTTTAAATTTTAACCATTTAAGGTGTTATTCAAAAAATGTTGTGAATTTTACTCAATTAAGATGTAATTCATGATGTATTTAAATTTTAACCCTTTAAGGTGTTATTTAAAAAATGTGGTAAATTTTAATTTATTAAAATGTGGTTCATGATATGTTTAAATTTTAACCATTTAAGGTGTTATTTAAAAAATGTGGTGAATTTTAATCAATTAAGATGTAATTTATGATATGTTTAAATTTTAACCATTTAAGGTGTTATTTAAAAAATGTGGTGAATTTTAATCAATTAAGATGTAATTCAAGATGTGTTTAAATTTTAACCATTTAAGGTGTTATTTAAAAAATGTGGGGAATTTTAATCCATTAAGATGTAATTCATGATATATTTAAATTTTAACCATTTAAGGTGTTATTCAAAAAATTTGTTTTTTAAAAAATGTAATTCTATGTGTATGTTAAATTTCAACCACTTAAGGTGTAATTAAGGACATGAATTTTAATTTTTCAATTATGTATATGTGTTGACACCTCATTTTGCTACCTACATTCTAACCCTAACACAAACTAGGGTTTTCACAAATTTAAATTCTAAAAATGGAAAGTGCTTTGCTTGCCTAAATTAGAGTTTTAAACCAACGGCGTTTTTGACCGTTTGATCGACAACTAAAAGAAATCAAACAGATCTTTAAGTTGAGACAATTAAAATGACATGTCATGTATTCAAATCGGACCACATATATGAAAGTTATAACCAATTGAAGTTTTAATTAATAGAGTGCATAATAATTAAATGGCATTGGGCACATAAGATTAATCCAAATTAATTATGATTGGTCCATTAATTGGATTAATTTTAATTAATAAGGTGTAAATATCTTATTGGCTCAAAGTATTAAATTATCATGAACTCTAGCACGTTGGATAAACTGAACAAGTTAATTGGATAATTGATGATTAATTAATTAATTAAAACATTTAAATTGTTTGAATTAAATCATTCAGTATTTTAAGGAGTTAAGAAGATCACCAATTATCTGATAATATCTGATAATCAGTTGACAATAATTTGAAAATTCAAGATTTAAACAAAGAGATAATATCAAAAAAGAAGTTTTAGGGCTCTAATTCATTTTATATAAAAAGGGGAGAAGAGTCATAAAACAAGGGGCAGCACAGGTAGGGGTATGGGTAACTAAGTGTGTGTTTGGTACACGCAACTCAATCCGTGATTCTGGATTCAAATCCAGAAAATCGCGGGTCCCATAGTAAAAAATCTTGTTTGGTACACGTTATTTAAATGAGGATTGAAATCCCAACTTGAATTTTACGTGGGTCCCATGGCAAATTTGAGTTCACCCCTTCACATGTTTTTGAATCCAAGCTGGATTCAAATCCGGACTCAATTCTTGTGGGTCCCAGTTTATTACCGTTACTGGGCCCACACGTTTCTCTTTTCTCCCAATTTTCTCTCTCTCTCCTCCAGATGCTGTGCTGCTCCTCACTCTCTCGGCCATTACAATTTCTTTGAGAACACCACATACGGCCACCATGGCCGATTGTTCAAACTTACCCATGGAAAAACCCAATTCAAGCTAACAAATCACCCAAAAGCCAACACAACAACACTAAAAAAAATCTAATCCATATCTCTGTAATGATCCAAAAAACACAACAAAACCCAGCACAACACCATCAAACCTTTCTGCTTGTACTTGGTAGTGGTACCGCCACTCTTCTTGGTCTGGGTTATTGTCCCAGTGAGAAAGAGAAGAAAAGGGGAAAAAAAAAAAAATAGAGAAAGAAGAGAAGTGAAGAGAGAGACGGTGAGAAAGAGAACAAAAGGGGGGGAAAAAAGAAAGAAAGAAGAAAGGATAGTTCAAGAAGCAACAAGAAGAAAGGAAGAAAAAAATAGAGAGAAATGGGGGAGGGGGGTTGTATGTCTAGTGGTGGGGGAAAAGTAAAAAGAAAAGGAGGGTGGGGGAAAAAAGGGGAAAGAAAAAAAAAAAAAAAAAAAAAAAAGAAGAAGAAGTGGTGTACGTGAGTGGTGGGGAAAAAAAAGAGAGAAAAAAAGAAAAAAAAAATAATAATATAATGTTAAAAACTAAATCTAAAAACCAAAATTATGTACCAAACACAATTTTTTTTTTTTTTTTTTAAATTGTGATTTCAGTTGTGAAACCAAAACGATGTACCAAACAGAATTTTTTTACAATCTTAAATTCAAATCAGGATTAAAGTTCCAACTTCAATAAAGTAAAAAGTCACGAAACCAAAACAGAAAACGAAAACACGTACCAAACAGACCCTAAGTATCGTGACTTTGATTATCATTCAGATGGTTTTCTTTCTTTAATTCATTAGACTAACATTATTTTCCTTGGTTTTTTGTTTTCACAGTGGTGAATCCACTGGGGATTGATTGTGGGCTTAGCTTCAAAAATAGAATGGGCTTGGCCAAGCCATATCATGTCTTTGTATTTGTCTTTTAAAGCTTTCAATAACATGTTCATACATCATTTTGCTTGAGTTCTAAAGTGTGTGAAGCCCAGAAGCCACGGTAGTTCTAGCCATGGATCACAGTCTTCCTAGACTTGGGTACCCATGGTGAAGCTACCAGCCCAAAACGCAGTATTGACTATGATCATTCTTAGTCAATGCGTTAAAGGACAAACTATATCGTTTGGACCAACGTGGCATTTCTATGTCACAAGTTAGGAGATACGACGTCCTAGCTCTTAGGTTCCCTACAAGCCCACCTTCTACCCATGTAAAAGCCCATTAGAACTATCCTTAGGTGCGGTCCATTAAGTACATACATGCTTGTTTGAACCCACAGTCTCTTTTGACTGCCGTTGCTTGCACTTGGATGAACCTTGTTTGCTACGAATGAGCCCAAATCCAACGTTTGGGCCCATTACAAGCCTTTATTTGAACCATGTTTTCCATTGATGAGCCCATGCTCCAACACTTGGGTCCATCATAGATAAAATCTTAAGGCCCTACAATTACTTAGAGTTAAGGATCATCAAAGACAACTACAAGTTCACAAGCTTCGAATGATAAAGCCCACAAACTTCAAATGATAAAGCCCACTAGCTTTAAAGGTACAATCCCAAAAACTTCAAAGACAAGTTCACAAGCTTCAAATGATAAAGCCCACAAGCTTCAAAGGATCAAGCCCACAAGCCCACCAGCTTTAAAGGTACAATCCCAAAAACTTCAAAGACAAGTTCACAAGTTTCAAAGGATAAAGCCCACAAGCTTCAAAGGATCAAGCCTACACGCCCACAAACTTCAAAGGTACAATCCCAAAAAAAAACTGCAAAGACAAGCTCACAAGCTTCAAAGGATCAAGCCCACAAGCTTCAAAGGTACAATCCTACAAACTTCAAAGACAAGTTCATAGGCTTCAAAGGATCAAACCCACAAGCCCACAAGCTTCAAAGGTTCCAGCCCACAACACTCAAGTTTGAAGGCTTCAAAGCTCAAGTTTAAAGCCCACCAAGCAATGGCCCACAACAACAAACTTCAAGGATTTAAAGCCCAAGTTCAAGCCCACCAAAAGGTAGCTCAAAACATTAAGGCTTCAAGGACACACAAGCTCAATCTCCAAAACAATCTCCCATTTAGCCACAAAACTATACCATTCTCCATACTCTACAAAAGGCCCAACAAGCCCAAAACCCAAAGACTTACTCACATCTATCAAAAGGCCCCACAAGCCCAATTTCTCAAACAAATACCGACTCCACAAAAATCGTAGGTCTTACAAGCCCAATTTCTTAAACAGTCACTCACTTACCAAAAACAAAACCACAAAGACTTCACCATCCCTCATACTCTACAAAAGGCCACGCAAAGCCCAAAACCCTAAATGGTCAATCATCAAGGTTCAAGATTCAAGTTCCAGGCCGGACAAGACAACCATTCTACAAAGGTCACAAGCCTCCAAGATTCAAGATTCGAAATCAAGGTCACGAAGGTCACACAAGCCTCTTCCTCCAACACGATTGATTCATGGGCTTCCCCTATGTCAACAACCCACAAGGACATCAGCATTGCTTCATCAAATCATCATTTGATTTTACATTTCTAAATTTAGTTGTGTGATTTTCATTTGAATTGTTTTGTTTGTCTTATTGGTGTATAGCATAGAATTTTGGATCAAGAAAATTTTTTTTTTTTTACAAATCAAGAATTTCTCCAACTTTGCAAGTCAAAAATTGAAAAGACAAAAACTAATCAAAAATTCACAAAAAAAAAAAAAAAAAAAAAAAACCCCTCAATGAGCCAAACTTTGAATCACACCTTAAATGGTTAAAGTTCACCAAAATTTGGATCACACTTCAAACAATTCAAATTCACCCAAATTGAATCACACCATAAATGGTTAAAATTCGCCAAACTTTGGATCACACCTCAAATAGTTGAATTCCACCCAAATTGAATCACACCTTAAATGGTTAAAATTCGCCAAACTTTGGATCACACCTCAGATAGTTGAATTCCACCCAAATTGAATCATACCTTAAATGGTTAAAATTCACCAAACTTTGGATCACACCTCAAATGGTTGAAATTCACCAAAATTGAATCATACCTTAAATGGTTAAAAATTCACACAATTACACCACACTTTAAATTGTTAAAATTCACATTTTTTGAATCACATCTCATATGGTTAAAATTCACTCGCACCTCCCAAAATTAAAGTTCACTCAAATGAATCACACCTTAAACGGTTAAAATTTACACAAAATTGAATCACACCTTAAACAGTTAAAATTCACACAAAATTGAATCACACCTTAAATGGTTAAAAATTCACACAATTACACCACACCTTAAATGGTTAAAAATTCACACAATTACATCACACTTTAAATGGTTAAAATTCACTTTTTTTGAATCACACCTCACATGGTTAAAATTCTCTCACACATTTCACACAATTAAAATTCACCCATTACACCTCAAAACAGTTAAAATCCACTCAATTGAATCACACCTCACATGGTTAAAATTCATTCACAATTCACACAATTCAAATTAACCCATTACACCTTAAATGGTTAAACTTTCCCAAATGAATTACACCTCACATGGTTATAATTCACTCACACCTTAATGGTTAAAATTCTCATTTCTAAATCACACCTCAATGGTTAAAATTCACAAAATGAATCACATCTTGATGGTCAAAATTCACATTTTTGAATCACACTTCAATGGTTAAAATTCACATTTTTTAATCACACCCTAATGGTTAAAATTCACATTTTTTGAATCACATCTCACATGGTTAAAATTCTCTCACATATTTCACACAATTAAAATTCATCCATTACACCTCAAAATAGTTAAAATCCACTCAGTTGAATCACACCTCACATGGTTAAAATTCACTCACAATTCACACAATTAAAATTAACCCATTACACCACACCTTAAATGGTTAAAATTCACCAATTGAATCACACCTCGCACGGTTAAAATTCTCTCACACCTTAAATGGTTTAAATTCACCAATTAAATCACACCTCAATGGTTAAAATTCTCATTTTCTAAATCACACCTCAATGGTTAAAATTCACAAAATGAATCACATCTCAAAGGTTAAAATTCACAAAATGAATCATACCTCAATGGTCAAAATTTATATTTTTGAATCACACCTTAATGGTTAAAAGTCACATTTTTGAATCACACCCTAATGGTTAAAATTCAAGTCTTAAATTACAATTGCTCAAAATTTGATCACATCATCAAAAAGAAATTTTAAGCAACAATCTTCAAGTCTCCCATGTTTTCACATCTTTTTGGAGAAGGAAAATTTTTTAAATTGTTTTTGTAAAAGTACTTTTGGAAAATCAAGTTTTTGAAATATTCTTTCTTAGGCAACAAATGACAAATCATATGGTCACATCACTTGACCAATCAATTTGCTAAGGGGATCATTTTCATTCAATTCATATAAAAATTGTCACCAAATACTTGGAACAACAAAAGAATGAATCCTAAAAAGAAAATCAAGGAAATAAGGTCATTGAGAGATCTCGAGTCACTCATTCTGAAATTCCTTCTAAATCCGGTCATGATTTGCCACATTCTTATACATTCATTCAAAAAAGTATCTTAATAGTTGGGTTTACAATGGACCATCCATGCAAAAAGAGAAATGAAAGCCTATTAGGTCGAAAACCCGAAATGGCGGCCTAAGCAAAAATTAGGGTTCTATAAAGAAAAAAGAGAGAATTATTTCCAAGAAAGAAGTCATCAAAAGAGCTCCAATGCTGCATGCCAAAAGCAAGCTCTACCAAGGACAAGAGGCCATTTTTCATTAAACCAAAATATTCTTGTCAACATCCTACAAATGCAATCACTTGCTAGCCAATTTGGGCCTTAAAAAAAAAAATGAGCCTTTTCTTTCTTGAAACCCATAAACCAAACCTGGGGTGAGAATTTTAGATGTGAACAAAAAGGAGATCATGGATTTCTTTCTCAAGATCAAAGTGTCAAAGAAGAAAGAACAAAAGAATAAGGACATGCTCGACGGAGGTGTCAATCTTCAATAAGAATGAAGCAAATTGAGAACACTTGACACAAACGTTAACATACAAAAAGAAAAGGCGTCTCTGACAAAGGATGCCAACACAAAAATAAGAAAAGTCAAATGCGTCAACACAAATATAAAGAAGATGTGAAGGAAAAAAGCAAAGGAAAGAAGTCACGAAGCAAATCCAATCCTTGGAGTTCACACTTGGGGGTACATTGGGGAATTTGAGCCTTTATAACTTTCTTTTCATAGCCCAAACCCGGCCTACATTATAACCAATAAACAAAGCCCTCCTTGAGGTTCTGCTTGCTCAAGACATGATGTTAAGCTCTTTTGTTATTCTCCATTGGAAGTATGAAAAGTGCTCGCTAGGTTGAAAACCTGAAAAGGCAACCTAGGCAAAAGTTAGAGCAAAAGAAAAAAGAAAAAGAAAAATGATGGATGGTCCAAACACCAATCAAATCTCCCATGAAAAGGTGAATCATTACAAATGGTTCAAACTCAGAGTTCATTTTCTTTCTCATTGCAAACAGTCAAGTCTCTCTCGAAGACTTCAATTTCAAGTCAAAACTTGGGGCATCCTCCTTTGTTTTCCTAATGCTTCACCTATATCTCCAAACTAGGGGCATTCTCCCTAATTTGTCAATTCTTCCCACAACATGATCCACACAAAATCACATATCTCCAAACAAGAGGCATTCTCCCTAGTTTGTCAATCTCTTATTCAATATGATCAAAACAAGATCACACATCTCCAAACTAGGGGCATTCTCCCTAGTTTGTCAACTAAACTATCTTCCTTCAACATGATCCACACAAGATCACACATCTCCAAACTAGGGGCATTCTCCCTAGTTTGTCAACTAAACAGTCTTTCCTCAACATAATTCTCACAAGATCACACATCTTCAAACTAGGGGCATTCTCCCTAGTTTGTCAATGGGTCAGAATTTCAAGTCAAGAGCATGTCTCTATCATTGCTCCAAACAATATTGACTTGCAAGGTCATCCAAACTTTTCAAAAATATCATTACTTTTTCATCATTTTGTTGATTCGAGAAAACTCTCAATCACTTCATCTCTTTAATTGCCTTCGAAGGATTCAGCCTTACAAGCTTCAAGAGAAATTTAAATATGTTTATAAGGGTTTAATGAATTTAATCCCCTTAAAGTAAAAGAGAACAGTTTTGTTTTGTAACCTTAGGGTTTGTCAACAAGTCTTCCCAAGAAAAAAAAAGTTTCTCAAGATTTTCGTTTACATAACAGATTGCATCCATTTAAAAAAAAAAAAATGAGTTTTCAAAATGATTTACAAAGTCCATCTTTTCATTTTTGAAAGACTTTCTCCAAAAGAGGAACACAACCAAGAAATAAAATCAAGGTACACAACTGAGATCACAAGTCAAGTTACACAGTTAAGACACAAGACATCCAAAATAACAAAAAAATTTGGATTATTTGTGAGAACATAAAATCTTTCCAATACGCATGTTTTGGGTTGTTGCAAACACTTAAAATCATCCCCAATGAAAAATATTTTTCACTTCCATACAAGAAGTCTACAAATATTTTGAACTACCACACAAAAGGTTTACAACCATACAATTTTGCACCTCCTAACAAGAAGTCTACACATACACATATGTACAACTTTTCCCTTCCACACAAGAGGTCCACACATACACTTTGAACTTCCAAACAAGAATTCACACACTCCACATTTTCGAACTACGTTTAGACCTGATCCTCTGTGATGGAGGTACGTAGGCAGCCTTCACTAAGGCTCGGTCTCACACCCACAAAACATTTTCTACATTTCGAACTACGTTCGGACCTGATCCTCTCTGATAGAGGTACGTAGACAGTCTTTCACTAAGACTCGATCCCACACCCACACTCACAGTCCAATAACCATATCCATTTACACACTTATCCTCATCTACACACATTCATATCCACATTCACACATTCCACAATCTCGAGCTGCAAACAATCAGCTTGTTCTCATGACTTGTTTAAACTTGGGGCATTGGCCCAAAATTATCTTTTGTAGACGATATCTAATTTTTTGAAAAAGAATTGTTTTTGTTTTTGTAGGAGCGTACGTGCCTACCCACCAGCTGAACAAGACACCGAATGCATCTTGGTTCTAGCAAGGAGTTTAAAAAAGGTTGAAAATCCAGAATTACGCCTTCAGACGGCTAAAAATTTTCGACATCATTTTAACAAGATTCTAACAACACATATGCTCGGGTTGTCTTGGAACCACGTAAAATTTTTCCCAGAAAAATTTTTAGGTTGTTAAAACACTTAAAATCAAATCCTAAATTTTTTTTCAAAATATCGGGTTGTTTCTTACAACATGAAATCATTCCTGGTATACCCACTTTTTCAGGTTGTTATTGACAACATAAAATCAAATCCTAAAAAGTTTTCAAAAATATCGGATTGTTTCTTACAACATAAAATCATTCCTGGTATATTTACATTTTTAGGTTGTTATGGACAACATAAAATCAAATCCTAAAAAGTTCCAAAATATAGCGTTGTTTGAAACAACATAAAATCTATCCCGACCCACTTTTTTAGGTTGTTAAAACACTTAAAATCAAATCCTAAAAAGTTTTAAAAAATATCAGGTTGTTTCTTACAACATAAAATTATTCCTGATATTCCCAATTTTTTTAGGTTGTTATAGACAACATAAAATCAAATCCTAAAAAAGTTTTCAAATTTGTTGGGTAGTTACAAACACTTAAAATTATCCCCAACATTCGGTCGCAAAACTCGGTGTCTTTCTCAAACATTGACATTTGCTTTACAAGCTCTGCCAATGAGGGGCATTCTGTTGACACCCCATTTTGCTACCTACATTCTAACCCTCACACAAACTAGGGTTTTCACAAATTAAAATTCTAAGAACGGAAATTGCGCAACTTGCCTAAATTAGGGTTTTAAACCAACAGTGTTTTTGACCGTCTAATCGACAACTAAAAGTAATCAAACAGATCTTTAAGTTGAGACAATTGAAATGACGTGTCATGTGTTCAAATCGGATCACATATATGAAAGTTATAGCCAGTTGAAGTTTTAATGAATAGAGTGCATAATAATTAAATGGCATTAGGCACATAAGATTAATCCAAATTAATTATGATTGGTCCATTAATTGGATTAATTTTAATTAACAAGGTGTAAATATCTTATTGGCTCAAAGTATTAAATTATCATGGACTCTAGCACATTGGATAAACTAAACAAGTTAATTGGATAATTGTTGAATAATTAATTAATTAAAAAATTTTGAATTGTTTGAATTAAATCATTCAGTGTTTTAAGGAATTAAGAAAATCACAAATTATCTGGTAAGGGCAAAACTTAGGTACAGTAATTTAGGTTCTGTGCGTTAGGTACCCTCAATAAAATTATGACATGTGGCTATTTAACATTTTAAGTTAAACGGCGTTAACTTCTTTTTTCTCTCTGATCTGTACTCAAACTCTCACAGTCTCACTCAGCTTCTCTCTCTCTCTCTCATCTCTGCTTCTCTCTCATCTCTCACCACCACCACCACCACCATCAAGAACGCCACCACCACCACCCCCAATAACAACAACGAAACCAAAATCAAAGAAACAAAAAACTAACCAAAAAAATAATCTATGGGTAACTCATTTTACTCACTGACACAGCCAAAATGGCGATGGTGGCCACCACCGCAGCGCCACCACAAGCACCACCACCAACAAGCCTACTAAACCAAGACTCCCTATCTCACATAGACATATTGACGCTTTCTCAATCAGAGCTCCACGCTCTTTCCCTCTGTTCCCCCTCCCCCTCCGCCTTCCACGAATCCGTTGGGTCTCGTTGCCAGATCTATTTTCGCCCCTCCAATTCCAGCCCTTCCGACGGCCTCCTCGCTGCCGACGACCCCGAACGCATCAAGAATCGCCACATGGGTTTTTGCTTCGACCTAACCCTAACCCTTCCCTCCATCTCCATCGACGAGGCAGAGCCTCTGCAAAACGGCGGGGAAGAAACCCATGAAGGCAGCGATGAAACCCACGGCGTAGGTCTCGGATCTTCCCTTCATTGATCTTTGCTGTTGGTTTCGTTTCTTAGATTTTGGTTGGTTTTGTGTTTATTAGATTTCGGTTTTGTTGTTGTTGTTGTTGTTGTTGGGGTGGTGGTGGTGGTGGCGGCGGTGAGAGATGAGAGAGAAGCAGAGATGAGAGAGAGAGAAGCTGAGTGAGACTGAGATTGAGTACAGATCAGAGAGAAAAAAAAAAAAAAGTTAACACCGTTTAACTTAAAATGTTAAATAACCACGTGTCTTAATTTTATTGAGGGTACCTAACGCACAGTACCTAAGTTACTGTATCTAAGTTTTGCCCATCTGGTAATATCTGATAATCAGCTGGCATTAATTTGAAAATTCAAGATTTAAACAAAGAGATAATATCAAAAAGGCTCTTATTTATTTGATATAAAAAGGGGGATAGAGTCACAGAAAGTAAGGCGGCAGAGGTAAGATTAATGGTAAAATGTATTGTTTCTTTGATTCTGATGGGTTTTGCTTTAATTAATTTAACATTATTCTCCTTTGTTTTCTTTCATGAGCATACAACCATAACTAACAAGGACACAGATCAACAACAACAACAAAGCCACGACAACAAAAGAAAGGGAGTAAACTAAACTTTCCTTTAATTTTTTGGTATTTTCATTTGTTGTTTCAAACACACTGTTCTAACATTATTCTCAACTGCTTGGTTCTTTCAGGAGAATACACAGGCACATACAAATATTGGGAATGAATCAAAAGAACAGACATGGCAACAAGAGCAGTACAAAATGGTAATTTGCTCACAAAATCACTCACACACATACACTTGAATCTCACATTTTCATAATACAGCCATTACCCGAACACCTACATTTACAGGACACAATTAAACACACACACACACAGACCCATTTTCAGCAAACAACTGAAAACAATAGAGAACAACCCCCCCTCCATCATCAATTCCAGAAACACAACATCCATAACCATTCAACAATACATAGAATCATCACCAACCCATTCATACAAAACCACTACAAACCCACAATCACAAGGCACATAGCCACAACCAAAACCCATGGCCAAAATTCACAAACCAAGGCCCACGACCAAATCCCCACCATACCCATTACCTCCATAACCCACAGTCTACCACCAAACCCCACGGCCATGACATGGCCTTGGCCCAATCTAGGTGAGAGAGAGAGAGTCGTGAGCTTGAGTGAGGGAGAGAGGCCACGGGTTGAGAAGAGAAAAGCCGAGAGATAGAACGACCATGAGTGGTGGTGGGGCGGCCTTGAGAGGTGGCAAGCTTGAGAGCTTCGGCCATGGAGCTTGAGAGTGAGGCATGAATTGAGAGAGGGAGAGAGGCCACGGGTTGAGATGAGAGAAACCGTGAGAGAGAGATAGAGGGAGGCGGCTGAAAAAAAATAGAGAAAATAAGAGATGGGTCGGGTCAACCCGACCTGGTCTTTTAGTGAAACCCTACCCACGGGTTGCCTTCTCCTTTAACCCAATAAGCCCATCTCTAAAATCCTCACAACCCAATCCAAAACCCATTTCATTAAGCCCAATTCCAAAATAAATAAAGCCTCACATTCATACTTACACTCAATCCAAGCCCAAAACTGAAACCCAACCAGTCCACACTTCACATAAATTGCGAAAACACCCATAAACTTCCAAAATTACATTTCAACCCCAAAATTCCACAAAATTACATTTTGACCCCAAACTTTCCCAAAATCACATTACAACCCCAAATTCTCCTGAAATTACATTTTGGCCCCAAATTTCCCAAAAATCACATTTTGACCCCTAAGCCATACAAGCATTCCTCTCAAGCTATACAAGCAATTCTCCTCAAGCTATACAAGCAATCTTGAGGTATTCTTTACAAGCCATACAAGCATACAGGTATAAATTCTAAACTGAAATTTATTTACTTGTATTTGATTGTTTTGTTTCTTTTCTTGAATACCATGCTTATATGACTATAACATGATATTTCACATGAAATAAATTAAACAACAACTTGGACATTAAAATTGGATTTTGATGCGAACATGAGTGTATGTACTTTGACATGATTTGAATATTGGCCAAGCTTAATCTAGAAGACCGACGTATGTCAGGTAAAATGGGGTGCAAACACCTTCCCATTTTATAACCAAGCCTCTGAATCTTGAATTGAGGGTTCGTATTACAAAGTGTCTTACAAACAAACTGTTTTTCCTTTTACTAGAATGTAACTAGGAAATTCATTGACATGTAATTCTTTCTTTTTACAAATTCATTAGCAATTGTACAAATTCAAATATGAATAAAGATGAATTATTTTTTATTGTGGAATTTCTTATTTTGTCCAAATAATTAAAATAAGTGGCGACTCCATTTACATGTACAATCAACCTTCAAATCTAAAGGGTTGATCCATTGTCAGTTGGGTCACATTTTGAGGCCCATTTGACCCTCGGGTCGTGGTTCTCACAATATGTGATCTGTTATATTTTAACCATTTAAGGTGTTTTACAACGTGTATTTTTTTAAAAAATGTAATGCATCGTGTGTATTAAATTTTAACCATTTAAGGTATTATTAAAAATGCATTTAAATTTTTTTCAAGTATTTATATGTCATACATTATACTTTAACCATTTAAACTGTTTTACAACGTGTAATTTTTTTTTTTTTTTTTTTTAAATGTAATGCATAGTGTGTATTAAATTTTAACCATTTAAAGTATTATTTAAAATAGTCATTTAATTTTTTTTAAATATGTATATGTCATACGTTATACTTTAACCATTTAAGGTGTTTTACAACACGTAATTCTTTCAAAAAAAATGTAATGCATAGTGTGTATTAAATTTTAACCATTTAAGGTATTATTTAAAATATGCATTTAATTTTTTTTTTTTTAAATATGTATATGTCATACGTTATACTTTAACCATTTAAAGTGTTTTACAATGTGTATTTTTTCAAAAAATGTAATGCATTGTGTATATTAAATTTTAACCGCTCAAGGTATTATTTAAATTATATATTTTAATTTTTCAACTATGTATATGTGATACGTTATATTTTAACCATTTAAGGTGTTTTACAACATGTATTTTTTCAAAAAATGTAATGCATCTTGTGTATTAAATTTTAACCATTAAAGATATTATTTAAAATATGCATTTTAATTTTTCAATTATGTATATGTGATACATTATACTTTAACCATTTAAGGTGTTTTACAATGTGTATTTTTTCAAAAAATATAATGCATCGTGTGTATTAAATTTTAACCATTCAAGATATTATTTAAAATATGCATTTTAATTTTTCAACTATGTATATATGATACATTATACTTTAACCATTTAAGGTGTTTTACAACGTGTATTATTTCAAAAAATGTAATGCATCGTGTGTATTAAATTTTAACCATTCAAGGTATTATTTAAAACATGCATTTTAATTTTTCAACTATGAATATGTGGTACGTTATATTTTAACCATTTAAGGTGTTTTACAATGTGTATTTTTTCAAAAAATGTAATGCATCGTGTGTATTAAATTTTAACCACTCAAGGTATTATTTAAAAGATGCATTTTAATTTTTCAACTATGTATATGTGATACGTTATATTTTAATCATTTAAATGTTTTACAATGTGTATTTTTTCAAAAAATGTTATGCATCATGTGTATTAAATTTTAACCATTCAAGGTATTATTTAAAATATGCATTTAATTTTCCAACTATGTACATGTGATATGTTATATTTTAACCATTTAAGGTGTTTTATAATGTGTATTTTTAAAAAAAATATAATGCATCATGTGTATTAAATTTTAACCACTCAAGGTATTATTTAAAACATGCATTTTAATTTTTCAATTATGAATATGTGACACGTTATATTTTAACCATTTAAGGTGTTTTACAACGTGTATTTTTTCAAAAAATGTAATGCATTGTGTGTATTAAATTTTAACTATTCAAGATATTATTTAAAATATGCATTTTAATTTTTCAACTATGTATATGTGATACGTTATACTTTAACCATTTAAGCTGTCACGACCCAAACCCATAATATGATTCGGAGTCGGACCGGCATGCTAATACCAAGCTTGTGCCTGATATTAACACGAACCAACTAAAAGGAGTAAAAAAAAATTTTTCTCTTCGTTCTTTTATTTTCTCTCGTCTTGATTCTTTAATTTCTTCTTGGGTTGGGAACTCCCAATACTATAAACATACTCATTTACAAACGAATGAGTAAACTAGTCCACCTAAAGGAAGTGATAGTAGTCAGAGCATCTATAACTGTTTATACAAAATACATCAGTATGTGGACATAATAACTCTAATACAGCGAAAGACTATTTAAACATATACATCACTTCTGCTTTATATACACAAGAACTCAAAACATCTAAGACTAGTTCTAGATACCAATATACTTGCTCCTCCATGCTGAGACTCTTGGCTGCACTATAGATTGTTCCTGCAATCTGAGCAATCCACTTTACTCAGTAAGGGAGGCGTGACATGAAAATTTAACAGTATGCATGAATGCATGATAAACAGAATAATCTTTGTGGATATGACTTGCGTATAAACAGTTCATGCTAAAATGATTTCATGAGTTTCTTGAACATATATGTCTCATACTGATGAACATAATATCTGACAACTTGTAAGGCATAATATAACTATTGAAATCTGAATATATAGTATGATTCCTTTATATGTAAACTAAACGTGTTCCCTTAAACTGTTCTGAAGAGAAAACTTATCTCATACTATTGCATAATATAGTAAAACTATATGGAACATGTAACTGTACTTTATCTTTAAGACTTTGCCCCTCGTGACCTTATTGGTGCCATGTCTACAGGGTATGAAACCCCTCGTGGCCTTCTTGGCAGTCTACAAAGATCCGAAGATCCCCTCGTGGCCTGGGTTGCCATATCTTCAGGGAATACAACCCCTCGTGGCCTTACTTGTTGCCGGTCTACAGGGAATAAAACCCCTCGAGGCCTGTTGCCATGTCTTTAGGGCATACAATCCCCTCGTGGCCTTGGGTTGTCAGTCTACAGGGCATCACACTCAAAACTGTTTTAGTTGTTCATAAACATATCATGCTTGTTTATTTTTCAATCTTTCTCTTGCCTTACTAAGCCAAACTTTATAGCATATCCACAACTTGCTTCTAAAATCTATCTTAACTGTACTAACTCAAAACTGTTTCTAAATCAATACATGTTTTCTTTATAAACAAATATCAAACTGAGTTTACTGAAAGTATTGATAAAACATATATACATATATTCTTAAAACATGGACTATTAAATTTTCATGGCACATTCCCTTACCTCGATCCAACAGCAGCACAACAGTCTCAAAGCTTGCAGTGGAGTTCTCTACTTTCCTTGTTCAGTCCCTAGACCAAAGGATATTAAAATCCAATGATTAGCAGACATTCTAACTCACAAAAGCACTCATGGTTTCCCTTAACTATCAATTCTATAGGTTTTTTCTAATCCTTCTCACATCCTTACCCTATTTAGGTTCCTAAGAGTCTCTATATCGCAACCCAAAGGCAACCAAACAAGCAAACGAAGCAATAGTGGCAAAACATCAAAACTAGTTCTATTTACTGCCTAAAACAAAAACCGTATTGCAGGACTCAAAATATTTCTTTTCTATACTAGATGGTATAATTAGGACATATAAAAATTCACCCATTTAGTAAACACATTATTTATCATGCATACCAAATTTCAGCTCAATTCACTTGTCCAATTGCAAGAATAAATTCTTCAAAGTCTCACTATTTCGTGTTGCTGTAAATCTGATTACCTACAGGACAGTCCTCTTATACAATTTATTTGACCAACTATAACATTTTAAAACACCATTAAATTTCATAGGGGCACACTAATATCAATCTAATATACATGGTAAAAGTTTCAGAATTATGTGACCTCTGTAAAATTTATAAAAATTGCCACAACTCAGTGTACTCAGATATATCTTGACAAATTTAACGTCTTAGAATAAAATTCATAACTCATTCAATACCCAAATGATGTAATTCTTAATTCTAAATTAAAGCTTGTGTGTTAGCTTCAATTATGTTCAAAATTGGCATCCAAATTCCACAATTTCAATTTATTACCTATTTTATAAACTTCAAACACAGAATTTGTTCAGGTGACAGATTTGCACAGTTTATCTTAAATTCCCAAACAAATACCAAAACTCATTATTTTCTATGAAATTTTATATACATAACCTAGACATATGATAGATTACCTTAGAGAAAACCGTTTCCTCATATCTATTTCCAATAAGAACAGAATTTCCATGAAAGTTTACTGTTCACGCAGATCTGACAGAGCAGTAAAATTTCCAGCAATTATTCACCATAAAAATTCATTTTCCTTAACCCAAAATCATATTTCTACAAACTCATAACCTCAAAGTGTAAGAATCATGAAGATCAACCAAGTAGTACACACTTCAAGGAGTACTCATATGAAATTTCAACTCAATTCAATAAATAAAAGCTTAGGACAAATTCTGCAAAAATATCTATTTTCAGATTAAAATGGAAGCAGGTCAGCCGTTTGTAAAATTCGTTTGACCCACTTAGAGTCATCCGATTAGCCTGAAAATTTATAAGGATATACCTTTATATGTGTATAATGTACCACAGAAATTTCAGCTCAAAAAGAGTTCTACACAATTTATTAAAAATTCCATAATGTGGCTGACTCAAATCTGACAGATTTGGAGTTAAGAAAGGGAAATGACTACTTGGTTCAAGGAAACACAATTCAAATCAATAAACTCTTTTAAAATTTCATAATCCATCTTTCCCACATCCTCTTCAAACCAAATGTTAATAAATTGCAAAACAAATAACAAGAAGAAGATGTGTATTTTCGGACTCCAAGGCAAACTACAAATTTAGACCCACTCAAGTCTCAAATGACCCACAAACTTCATAAAACAATCACCCAATCCAAACCCATAACATCAAGAACAACTCTCAAACAAACCTTGTATAAATATCTTAAGAAATTAGAGAATGGGTCAAAGATTTTCACCTTAGATTATGTAAATATGGCTGGTGTGAGAGGAAGAGGAGCTTTGCTGGCAAGTTGTGGAAGACCGCTGGTCCGGTGATGATTTGGTGGTGGTTAATCGGTGTGTGTGTGTGAGAGAGAGAGAGAGAGAGAGAGAGAGAGAGAGAGAGAGAGTGACCGAATGAGAGTGGGAGGAAGTGAGTGTGTGTGCTGGTGAAGATAAAAAGAAATAAAGTGAGAGTGAGGGAGAGCTACGGGTGAGATATAGAGAGATCTAGAGAGAAAATTGTGTGGTGGGGGAAAGGTTTATAGCAAAATATCTAGTACGTAAATTTACAAAAATACCCCCAACTTAACACTTAAATTTTCGGGGTGTTACATCCTTCCCCCCTTAAAGAATTTCGTCCTCGAAATTTGAAATTGTTTATTCTCACCTATGACTCAACTCCACAGTTGTATCCTTAGTTTATCTCGTAAAAGCCTCAACCAACACATAAGACGCATATACCTCAAGGGGTTTCTATTACTCCAACATGTCTTTAAACTCCTCAATACACTGTGTTTCTGCCCTTCATAAACTTAGAGTAAAATTTTCTAAATTCAGCCTAAAGGTTACATAGCTTTCACTGTGCTCCTTTGCTTCCTTACCTGATAGATTTAACTCTAAATCTCACCTTTTCTAAAGTGGTACAACTGATTTAAACCCTCACTTCAGGATTATATGTTACCTTGACTCTTTGATATATTCTCTATCATTAACAACAATATAAGTTATCTATAATCTCTAAAAACAACTTGTGTTTGTCATAAGGATACTACTTTAATCGAAAGTCTTAATGTGCAAACACACCTTACATAGCATGGCAACTAGTGCAAGTGACGTCAAACTTTTAGATTGAATACACTCTTGACTTTAGTTGAATAAAAATCTAGGTTGTTGAATTGCTATCCATAGCTATCTCTAGGACACATACTTTTAGAAGGTTTATTCGGCATACTCTGTTTCTTACTCTTATTACTTTAGAACCATACTCTGTCTAAACTCCTCTGTGAGTTGACATATCACGCTTCTATTGCGCATCTTTGGTTCCTTAAATAAAAAATAAGCTCTAATGTCATCATTTTCCAACATGACACAATTAATTTAGGTTTTCATTCATAATAAGGGGTAACCTAACTCTTTATGGATTCATTTAAACTTTCAAGCTATGACTAGACTACTCTAAACCTCAGGGTTGAGTGTTACTTCTATTCCTTAATAGGTCATGAGCACTATGCTTAACTATTTTCCTTCCTCAAGATAGTAAAGAGAAGTTTCCTAGTCCTTCAGGTATTCAATGAATCACTACTCATAGTGTATATGCATGGAAAACTAATCTTGACATATTCTTTGATCATATATATTTGGTCATTTCTTGTATCTTATATATATACTTGGTCCTTTCTTGGATCCTACCTATCTATCATCATAGTACCGAGGTGCCACAACCACCTATAATAAGTTGTAACCTAACCTCAATAATGTCCTTCAAATCAATTCATTGAACTTAAGGTACACCATCACCATGAATGTAGGATTGCCATAAAACACATAATAACATAAATATGGTCACCAAAGGAAATTCACATTAAGTATCAATTGACCTTGGGATAACTTTCCCAAAATCCTTTTAACAATGTTGTAAAACTCACAATGTTCCTAAAACCAATTTCCAAAGAATCCACACAAATCTTGGCCTAAACCTCATTAAGTTCATCGATAGACTATACCTTCAAAATATGCCTCTAAAACAGTTTACAAAAGTGATGCTTCTAGATTAGGTTTCTAAGAGTTCAAAGTTACAACCTCCACATTAATTTCTAGAACAGATCAGCCCACTAAAACTTAAAAATTAAAATACCCGGAAGTCTCCAAAAATTTCCAAATTCTCCAAATTATAACATATATATGTTAACTTCATATAACCCAAATTTCGTATCAAGAATTAATTTCTAAGTAGAGCTACAAAGGATTCAACCTCGAGTACTCAGATTGCATTCTGCAGTAACACAGCTCTAATTAGACTGTCTTTAGACACCCAAAACTATAATGAAAACTCATGAAATTTCATAGAATTATAGAATATCAAGTTGAGTATCTATTCCCAAAATTTTGTTCCAAAATTCCACTCCAATCTCAAGTTATGCCTTACCCAATTCAGTACAAACAAACTGAAATCCAGAAACAATTACAACCACATATTCAGATTTGATCCTAACTTTTAATCAAGAAAAGGGTAACATCCAAAGTTCAACATCTTAAATCAGGAAAATACTATAAACATTATTATCTCTTTTTACCTCTTACTAGACTACCAATACAACTCAAATCAAACAATTCACGATTAACTTTAGTAAGAATACTAATACTAATAACATAAATGCTAAAGCCATGATCATAACACTTAAGTATGAATCCTCAACAACATCCCCTTAAGCCAAAAATAAAACATAGCCCTTAACATGTTCCTAGTCACTTCTCAACCCTATAGGCATATTATCACATATTATGTGTAGCAAACTTACTCTACATATCCTTTCTCGTAGTCCAAAAGAGGACATTACACATCTTCATCTAAGGAAATCACTTGAAAAATCATTCGACTAAATCTTCCTTTCTAGAATTGTCTTTAGGAAAATAATATCTAAACGTTTGTCTTTGGCATGTGAAAAACCCTTTTTATTTTTATTTTTTGTAGGGTCTAAAATTTGTTTAACCACACGGGAGCTCAGCGGGGTTAACAAATTATCTGACCAAAATAGGCTCATATACATATCATAGTTAAAACTTCATGTTGTACCACACTAAGGTTAGATGATCAAAATTTATCGAACCACACGCAGCCAACAGGGTTCGACAAATCCAATTCAAACTAACATTAGGGAGGTCAACGATATATATTTTAGAAAATAAATATATATCTTTGTTAAAATCCTTTACATTTTAACTTTTCAAAACCACAACAATTTTATTATTCAAAATCTAGTTTCTTTCAACAGTTTCATTAAATTTTGGAGAAATAACAAAACTATTAACTTATATCTCATAAAACATGATGTTTATCAAGTAATTACTTTAAAATCTTACCTTGCATCATTCTTATAACCATACTAACATGCGGCAGGTATAGGTAACCAAAATTGATGCTATTCATATTACTTCTAGCCACAACAACTCAGGATACAAATCCACATAAAAATTGTAACCAAATCTTATAATTACTAGGCTGGATATCCCACTCATGTTAGGCATGTTATAGAATGGTAAAAATCAAAATAATGCTAGAATGTAGAAAATAATCACTCATTAGACAAATGATACCTCATCACTAAACAAACAAGTCCTACATCCTGACTACCCTTCTACCTTGCTATAATTCTCAAGTTCAAGCCTAACCTCTAAAGATCACTTCCTATTGCTCTGATACCACGTCTGTCACGACCCAAATCCATAATATGATTCGGAGTCGGACCGGCATGCTAATACCAAGCCTGTGCCTGATATTAACACGAACCAACTAAAAGGAGTAAAAATATCCTCAGAAGGATCAACCAACGAAGCTATTAAAGTATCTTCTCAATTTCCTCATTCTGTACCAATGCCCCCAAACTGGTACCAGGATTCCCTGTTTCAGGATTCTCAAGATCCATACGCAAGACATGGAATTGAAGAAGTTGAAGATCTTTATCTGGATTAAGGGTCTTTTGGTAAAATCCCTTTATTAAACCAACAATCAGTCTACTGTAGCAGATAAGTTCACTGTCAGAAGAATCTGCACTGTTAATAAGCATGCCTGACAAATTGATAAATCAGCTGTCAAGTCCTTGCAGCAATTATTATCTCTAACAGTAGAAATTCTCTACTATTTGCTAAAGTTTGCCAGGTATCTTCTCCAGCATTTGTTAAAACTTCAAAGATGCTTTTTGCTTTTTCAAAAAAGCAAATAGTAACTAATCATGAAAGCTTGGAATTCTTGAAGACCATCATGAAGACCAAGACTCTCCATTTTGTTGTCTTCCACCAACAACTTTCATGTATTGCCTATATATATGGGCTTATTTTGTGTTGTATCTTCAAAACTTGTAAGAACTATCTCCTTGTAATGTTCTAAGTATTCATGTGCTGAAGCTTAAGAACTAGAATAAGTAGCCTTCTCCAGTTCTCTTGTATACTCCACAATCAAATTAAACTTGTAGCCATGGAAACTTCCAGCTTCCAACCTACCTATTAAACTCCTTTGTTAAACTGTAAGTGATTACTTTCAATAAAGTAATTTCTTCTAGATAACTTCTTGCATTAACATCCATTATATTAAATTGTTTTAATATATTTACTTGTTAAATTTGTTCTCCCTTTCTTGTTGATCAATTTTTTGTGTTCTTCATATTAATCTTGATATTGTCTATCTCTTGTTATTGTCTTGTCTATTTCAAAACTGTGTGTCCTCACCCAAACAATGAGTCCTTTTTCCAAACAGTAAGTCCCGAGAGAGAGTGGCATGAGCAGTGGGCATGAACGGACAGGATACAGGTAGAGAAAGAAAACTTGATAATAGTAAGTGAGAAAACTTTAAAGAGATTAATTTGATTAACTCAATAAATTGATAAACTTGAAAATGTTGAATAAATTTCGCAAATCTAATTCAACTGTCAGCACTAGATTTGGATCTAGTACTTTGGCATCATTAAGTGATATAGTGCATGAAGAAGATGAAGTTCTTCATCCTAATAATGATCTCCAAAATTGGAGTCTTCTAAAAGTTGATAAAAAAAGAGGTTTATCAAACCTCATGGATACCAAGTGTATTCAAGCTCGAACACAAAGTAAAAACTGTTGAACGAGCTTATGCTCTTAATAAAAATCAAGAAGAATGTTTTTTATTCCGAAAAAAGGAAATGAAAGAATTCAAGAATAAAGGTTTCAGATTCATCCATCTTGGATTAATTCAAGTTGGTTTTAAACCCTTCACCAGACGAGGAATCAATGCCTCTGTCTTTTTAAGATTAATTGATGCTAGATTCACAAATAAGAATCAAGCCCATCTAGGAATGGTTGAAGCCAATGTCAGCCATGGTCCAATCAGTTTCAATGTTAACCCAGACTTAACTCTAAGTCTTGATGATGGTGCTCCTGAAAAAGCACTAACCTTAAGAATAAATACTTCTGGATATCACATGATAGAAGGAAGTCGTCCTCTTGCTTTAGTTTATAGGATATACTATAAGTTGTTTAAAACAAATTTGGACCCTCAAGCTTTAATAAAAGATCCAAAAGGTCAAACTTTGTTATTACAAGCCAGTAGGGAAGACATTAATGTAAATGTTCCAAAAATGATAAAATGGGAAGATATCAAACTTCTTGAAGAATGGAATCTCCCAAACGAGATGCCACCCACAATTCAAAAACCAATAAACATTGCTGAAACAGATAATTTAGAATCTATTACGCAGTACCATGATGGAACTGTTAAAATAAAATATATATATATATATATTTAAAAAAAAAAATGTAATGCATGAGATACATTAAATTTTAACCACCTAAGATATTATTTAACATATGCATTTTAATTTTTTTACAATGTAAGTATACTACGTTATATTTTAGCCATTTAAAGCATTTTTACGACGAGTATTTTTTTTAAAAAAAATGTAATGCATGAGGTACATTAAATTTTAATCACCTAAGGTATTATTTAACATATGCATTTTAATTTTTTACAATGTAAATATGCTACGTTATAATTTAGCCATTTAAAGCGTTTTTACAATGTGTATTTTTTTTTTTTTAAATGTAATGCATGAGGTACATTAAATTTTAACCACCTAAGGTATTATTTAACATATGCATTTTAATTTTTTACAATGTAAATATGCTACGTTATATTTTAGTCATTTAAAGCGTTTTTACAACGTGTATTTGTTTTTTTAAAAAAAATGTAATGCATGAGGTACATTAAATTTTAACCACCTAAGGTATTATTTAACATAAGCATTTTAATTTTTCAACACATCATTTTGTAAGCAAGTTTTGTAAGACTCTTTTTAAAAACATTCACTTGTTTGGACCTTGTTGGGTCTTACGGCATAGAAAATATTTGATCATTTTGATTACGGCGTAATAAAAAAAAAATGTTTACTCATTTGATTTATGTGTTGAATATTTTTTAATGGTGTAAGCAATATATGATATAGCAAACAACATAATAACGTTCAAACAACAAGATGTTATAATCAAACAAGGCATGAACATATTTTTACCGGGTCAAGCCTATTGAAAAGTTCTATGGTTTTTTCTACATGAGTAGAAGGTAGGCAAAGAGGGAACCCACAAGCTAGGACGTTGTATCTCCCAACTTGTGATGCCATGAGCATCGCGTTGGTTCAAACGATACGGTTTATCCGTTAACGTATCGATTAAGAAATGATCAAATCGATACTACGCTATGGGGTGGTAACTTCATCAAGGGTACCCAAGTCTCATGAAAACTGTGATCCATGACTAGGCAACCGGGGCTTCTGGGCTTTATGCATTTATTTACTTGCCAACATATGCAACTACATGGTGCATGAACAATTTTTAAGCAAAGCAATAAATCACAAAAATGCAAAGACATGACAAAGCTTGGCCAAGTTTAATATATTTTATGAAGTTAAGCCCTCTAATGTCCCCAGTGGAGTCGCCACTGTAAGAACCTCGCCCCTTTTCTCAAACCCGAAACGAAAACCGCAAAATTGGTTTCAAGTGATTTTAGTTTCAGTTTGGAAATAGATAGGTAGCGTGTCTCAAATGATGGGATAAAAACTTTAATGTTTTAATCGACCCTCAAGGTTGAAGGTTGATGTGACATGTTTTTTGTGGAGTCGCCACTTAATTTATTTTAGAGGACAAATTAAGAAATTCCAAAGACACGAGTAATGTAATCCTCTTTTATTCCATTTTAGAATTTGTACAATTACTAAATGAAATAGTGTGTGTGTAAATGTTACAAATAAAATTCCGATAGAATACAATCTAAAAAAATAATATTGTATTAATTTTCTAGTTACAATCTATGTAAAAAGAAAATCAAATATTGTTGTAAGGCACTATGTATGCAAACCAAAGTTTTGGTTCGGAGGCTTGATTACAAAATGGGAAGGTGTTAGGCACCCCATTTTTCTCGATTTACATCGGTCCTCTTATATTAAAAATGGCCAAGCATGTTGTAATGTCAATGCATGTATGTGTATGTTGTGCAAATAAATTAATTTTAATTGTCCATGTTGTTATTATGTTGGTTGCAATATGATGTTCATGTTATAGTTGTAAGCTTAAACACATAATCATAATGAACTTGTAAATATAAACACAAGAAATTAAAATATAATGTAAGCACAAAAAATCAAAGCATAATGTAAGCACACAAAAATTAAATTATAAGGGTTAGAGAACTAACCCACATGCAAAACAAAATTAAAATCAAGTATGTACTTCACAACTTGTGTGGTTGTGAGCTTTGTGACTCAATGACTTTAAGGATGTGTATACAATTTGTGGGTTGTATGGGTAATCATAAGAAGTGTTTGAGTATGTGGGTTGGTGGAAAAATAATTCCAAACCTAAGTTGTAAAGATGATTTTTCAACCTTCAAAACCTTTAAGACTTTTAGAGAGGAATTTCGGTTTAAGAAAGCTTAAGTGCAAATATTTTCCAAGTCTTGGTTCCAAAGATAATGAAGGGTGAGTTAAATCTAAAAGATTTCTCAATCTTCAAGAGCTTTACAACTTTGACGAGGAGGGTTTGCTTCAAAGAATTTTTCTACTCAAAGCACTCTTGAAAACTCTCCCTACTTCTCTCTAATTTTTCTCTACACTTTTTTAACCCGCTTGTATGGAGGCTTGATGTTGTATTTATAGAGGGAGAGGCAAGACTAGGTCAATGTGGGTAGGTGGGAGTGTTTTTAAGCCCCCCATGGGCAGTCATAATGGGTGGAAAAGGCTGTGCAAAGTCTATTTCACGTACTGGAAAAAAACAAAAATTGTGCAGAAAATGGTCCAGGAACATAGTGTCGGCCTTTGTTGTAAAATCTTAGTGCCAGCCGGTACTATGATTAAAAATTTGAGTGCCAGCCTAAAAATTAAAGTGCCGACCGACACTGTTTTGAAAAATTAAAGTGTCGTCCGACACTGTGTTTTGGAATTTTTTAAAACATTTTTCTGTGTGACTTTTTCAAATTGCCTTTTTTGGCCATTCAATTGGGAACGTGCATGGTTAGAAAAACTTATTTTTCTACCCTTCCAAAAGTGTTTTTGGCATGCATGAGTTAGATATAATCCTATGTATACATGCCTAATTAAGCTAACGCAGACCCGAAGCGTTAAAGCTTCGATTGACAATAACTTTATCGTTTGTGGTCTAATTTGAGTGTATGACGCATTGTTTTGATTGTGTTGATCTAAAAACTCATTTAAAATTATTTTGGTGTCAATCGGGCGTCCCGAGAAAAATCGGGCCGAAACCCTAGAAATGCACGAATTTTCGTGCCGAAACGCCCTGAGTCTAAATTGAGTGCAAGTTGTGTCATTGTGATTGTGTTGATCTAACGACTCGTGTGAATGTATTTTTATGTCAATTGGATGCCTAGAACAAACTGGGACCAAAAACCCTAAATGTGCACAGATTTCTGTGTCAGGGTCTGTTTTTTGGATTTTTAGTCCGTAAAGTCCCATGCACATTATAATTGAAATGTAGGTGGCAAAATATGGTGTCTACAGGTGGTTAAAAAAGTAATTTTTCTCATTTCTTGTAAAATTGAATCAAATTTTGGTGACTATAACGGCTTGAGTGATATGGTGTAACAATTGTGTAAACGCTAGTACTTTTATTTTAAAAATTGTAAATATGTGTTATAATTGGTAATTAATCTTACTTTCGGTATTAAAGGTGTTTAATATTATGAATTTGGTGTTAATCCTTGTAAATGGTGTCAATTTCAGTAAAAATTTGGCGGCCGTGCTTAGTAATTTATGTGTAAAATATTGTATGAAATTGATAAAATTTATATATTTGTGTCAATTTGTGTATTAGAGTGTGCTTTTGTAACATAGGTGTTATTTGTAATTTGGGTGTCAGTATTTGTAAAACTGGTGACCTGAACAACCGATCTCAATTTTCTTTAAAATGTCAAAAATACCTTGACTGAAGCCTCTAGTCAAGGGATATAAGTATTTCCCCTCTTGGATGAGACTAAGCAGCCACCAGTACGATAATAGATCATGAGGAGCGACGGATCCGATATGAGCATTACTCCTAACTCCTAAGCAATGAAGATTTTTCTTGAAAAAAAAAAAAAAAAATCAACGACTGCAAGGATTGAGTAGATCAGCTTACATATGGAGTTGTTTACACATAAAAATAATTTTTTTATATAGTGTTATATATATAATATTGATCACCATAATATATTAAAATTGGTAGGTATGTTATATTTGTAATTATATAGAAATAAAATTGTTTGTTACTGCTATTTACATGTGTCATTATTTCCAACTTTCATGGAGGAAGTTAATGATAGGATGTAACTATCAATAACTTACATGATGTGAATGACATGTGTCATAATCTTAAAACTATTGAGAGTAGTTATTTTCCTAAAAATAAACCACCCAAAATAGTTATTGATGGGTAGTTATTTAATGGAAATAACCATCTTTTTGACTATTAATAAGAAGGTTTATTTTTTAAAGAATGTCTCTTTCTAAAACTCTTCAACTTTCTCAACCCATGTGCAAGAGATCCATTGTGATCTCAAGTGTATTTAAGTATGTTCAAGTGTGTTCAATAGTGTTTGTAAGTTATTCTTATTGTACTTGTACTTTGTAAGCTTTAATATAAAATATCAATGTATTTATCTTGTTTGATCTATAGTTTTATTTCATCATTCATACTTTGTTTGGTGCCATACGAAAAAAGTCTTTATCATTAAAGCATAAACCAAACCAAGCACACCCTTTTGAAGTTCGAAGTTAGATTAGTAATTTTAATTCAAGATTTGTAACAAATTTTAAAAAAGTTTGGATTTCATTCAAATAAATTTGCAACTACAGTGGGAGATATTAATCATTATATGCCAACAAAGTATTATAAGGGTGAAAGATTTTTACTTTATGAAATTTATAGCCAAATTGAAGCAAATGAGGCCAAATTGGATAAACTTGAAGATCAAATTCGGTGGGATTATTACTAAGAAAGAAACTTCATCATTTAAAAATTGTATAAACAAAATGATGAATTATGGAAAGATTACCATGAGATATATTATCGTCTTTATGGAAATTCACCAAAACATATCTTCCCACAACAATATTGCTATGATCATCTCATAGAGAATAATCAATATCGCTATGATCATCTCGTAGAGAATGATCAATATGACTATGATCATCTTGTAAAGAATGATCAATGAGGTCAATCCATTAATAATTAAGTAATAAAATTTAATGGACATGAAATGTCCAACAATTCTCATCTTGATTGGATAAAGGAAGTTATAAGAGTATTTACAAGAATTGAAAACATTTGCTACAAAATGCATGAAGATTTTGTGTCATTTAAGGAATCCAAGAAAAATACCATTCAATTTTTCAAAGATGAAAAATTGATTCAAGAAAAATCCATTTTAACTCAAGAATTAAAACTAGGGTGGCATGAAATGCCTTGTGAATTTAATCTAGATAAAAATGATTTTTCTATAAAAAGTAATGATCAACTTGCCAAAGATGAAGAGTTGTGTGATGAAAAATTTACAAAAGATTTAATTCAAGAATTAAAACTTGAGGGGCAACAAATGTCCTATGATTTAATTCTTTGAGAATAGCAAGAAAATATTAAAGAATCAATGGATATAAATAAGCCATTAGATTTGATGTTCTTGTTTTCTAGTAATATCATGCTTAAATATTTTCTTACATCTTAACACACGCACTACTAATTGGCCACATATGTTGAAATTACCTTAATTAGCATATGTCAAGCTTTTACATATTTATATCTATATAATATATAAAAGCTGAAGATATGAGAATTAAAACCTAGAATGTCTCACATCATGACAAGTGGCATGTCTATTTATCGTTTAAATTTCTGAAGTGATACGTTATTTAGATTTCCTAAGTGGTTTGCATGTCTATCTATCGTTTAAATTTATAAAGTGATACGTTGTTTAAATTTTCTAAATGGTTTGATTTAATAACTGTCAAACACTTTTAAATAAAAATAGATAATAACAAATTCTTGATAATAAGTTTCCTACTACTAAAAAGATATCTTAATAAAATATCATAATAAAAATATTTAAAATAAAAAAGATAATAACAAAATTCTTTAAATTAAGTCTCTTACTATAAAAAGACATTTTAATAAAATATCATAATAAAGATTTTAAATTGGTTTCCAACACAAAGTTATGATGGAAGTAGAAAACTCTTTCAATAATAAACACAATTAAAAATGAGGTGACATTACATAATTAAAAACAGCTATGATAGATTTTTTTTTTAAGTTGGTATATAGAAAAGAAAAATGTCAACACTAATTATTATTATTATTATAAAAAGATTCGTAAACATTTAAAAAAAAAAAAAAATCTATCATACAAATTTTATAAAATACAAATCTTAAATAAATCTCCTACTACAAAAAGATATCTAAACAAAATGTATTTCTCTTAGAGAAATTAAAACAATTATGTCAAACATGTTTTAAAAAAATTATAAAAATTTCAACACCAAATTTTCTAAACTAGGAGTCATACAAATCTTAAAAAAAAATCTACACCATTTAAGAAAAGAAAAAGAAAAAAGAATAATAGATAAAGAATATTGTAGTGTAACTGTATTAGGAGTACTCTTTTAATGAAAAGGTATTGATTGATGAACAATCACTTAAAATATCATTTGGTGAACAGACATACTCCTTGATAGAAAGAAGATAAATAGAGCACGTTAAA